>CM031615.1:3787448-3789948 GCA_018398815.1 Conus ventricosus
CCCTGTGATGAACCCAAAAGGTGCTTTCCTACCACAGACAATTGACGGGGAAGGAACCGGAACCCTTGGATGAAAAAGAATGACAAAACCACTGTCAAATAATCTGGGATGTGCAGAGGTTCTTCTGGCTTTGATTTAAGTGTGCAATGAACTGCAACATTTGAAAGATTTTGTGCGTGCCAGAACATTTGTTTAAGAAGACGAAGAGTACATGTCCCTTTTTTGTGTGTCTTCTCTGTTAATCGGCCACCATGGTGACAGCCTGATGTGGCCCTTTGCAGTCGGCTGGGCTGTAAGCAACATTACCTTACCTTACCTCCATACACTAGCTGAGGATTCTGCCAGCCTGTTTAGGTTTCTTGAACTCTGCATTGCAGACCAGACTGCATCCAGGCAAGAAAAGGGGGGAGTTGTGGGGGAGGGAGGGAGAGAGGGGGGGGGGGGGGAGAGGTGGAGTGGGGAGCTAGCAGATCGGAATTCACAAGCTGGGTTTTCATTTTTGACCAGAGGGGACGGGGTGGGGCGGCTGGTCCACAGGCATTTTCAGGTCTCATGTGAAACCAGGCCCCCTATCACATCTGTCCCCAGGACCAGTTCATGTCAGGAAAATTCTGTAAAAGATCAATGTCTCAGGAAAAAATATGAACCCTTTCCGTTAAAACCATTGCTCAAACCAGGAACAAAGCTGACAATTGTGTTGCTGAACAGGGGAGCAAAGAGGGAAAAACTTGAGGAATTCAAACACAATGGAGCCAAGATATTCAAGGAAAAGATATTGAACGTGATTTTCCTCCTGATCAGGTGACTGCAAAGGGCACATAACATGAACACCTTTCACGTTGTCAAGGAGCGTGAAACCTCTCACAAAAGGCATTAGACTCTTGGAGGCAAAGGGACGTTGTACGTAGTATACAAATAGGTAATAGACCAATTATAGGTAATAGGCCAATTAACCAGGGTACCTTACCCAACGCACACGGCCGAACTGTGTGAAGGAGGCCGAAATGGCCAGGTGACAGATGACACCTAGGAGAGAGTTCGGACCTGCCCGTGGCGAAAGGGGGAGGGATGTAACCACTACGACCTCGGCGCTCCAAGTGAGTGCTAAATGCTCAGTCAGCTGATGTTCTTGTGTAAACAGTCAAGTGAAGAGCAGGAGTCTTGGATTCATTCGGATGGTATTGCCGTGGGTCACTGTGTTGGTTCTATTGTCAGGCTGGCTGAATGCGTGTGGAGGTTGTAGTAGCCCTCCTTAAGATAATTACTGTGTTAAGTGACCACCGAAGTTGGCGGGAATTTTCGATGTCCATCTGGTGCTATGTGTGTGTTTGCTAATCAATTAGGTAGGGGTGTGTGTAAATGCTGATGTGGGTGAGAGTGTAGCGAATGGAGAATTCAGGGTACTTGTGAACTAGGGTTTGAGAAGCAGCATGGACAAAGGCATGGCCGAAAGGGGAATCCTTTGTTTCCATCCCTATATAAACTGAGGGAGAACAACGTGAAGGAGAACAACACCAGGAGAGAGAGAGAAGGCAGAGGAGAGAGAGAGAGGAGAGGAGTGAGCAGGACAGAGAAAGGGTCGAGAGAAACGTGGTCTGGGAGATAGAAGAGACAGCTAAGTCTTAGGTTGAAGACAAGCTGGAAGAGAAGGAAACTAAGTTTGAAGCCCAGAGGTGGGTGAAGACAGACAAACTGAATTTGAACCCAGAGGTGGTGAAGAAGACGAAGAAGAAGAGTTCGACGTCGAGATCCCAGAGACGACCACGAAGACCCAGTCCTGAAGCCTGGAGCCAGTCAACCAAGGGCATCACCATCAAGCAGTGCGGAAGAAGACGTAAAGAGACTTTTTCAAGAACTGGGGTGTGGTGTGAAAGCGTGGTTGTGTGTGTGAAAACCTGGCCAGGTAAGAAGTCATTTTATTATAACCCGGGATTAGGAAGTATTGATCTTTTATGTTTGATATTTCATTGTGTGTGATTTGATTGTTCATGATTAATTATAAGTAGCATAGAAATTGTATTTCTTGTTCTCAGTCGTGTTGGGAGAGAGACGAATGCGTGACATCCCATTCCCAGAGAGAGGTGAATATTTGGTGTGCGCATGAGTGTGCATATGCGTGTATGAGTGCAAAGATAACCTTGGTGTGTTAAGCCTGACTAATAATACATCAACTTAGTGCACTTAAGCAATACCATCACGATTTCCCCCGTCCTGGACACACATGTTATGCCCTGAAATATTTGTCATTAGTACGATCCTTGTGATGGCTTTCCTTTTGATCACCGGATATTGTTTGCTACTTGAAGTATTGAGATATTCCTGGTACTCAGGCTGTGGCTCAACCAACAGATGGTGTGGCTGTGATTTAGAATTGCGACGAGTTGCTTAGAAATAGCGCCACTGAAGGGGCAGATAACATGAGCAGGAGAATGGAAAGTCAGTTTCAAAGGGAGGTGACTGCTGGCGAGAATTGAAACAAATTTTAAAAGGAATTTAAAGT
>CM031615.1:3794948-3799948 GCA_018398815.1 Conus ventricosus
TGGACATGAGGAAAGCCCTTCAGTGGATGCATCAAATGAAGGAATATGTGATGTGCATTGTATCAAAAATAAGAGGTTTTTTAGGTGGTTGCATCAAAATTTGCTGACGACACACACATTAGGAACAAGTCAGCTCCGAGATGCTATCTGTCAGCCAACAAACGACGACTCAGATCAAAAAGTTTGCTGGAAGCAGTCAGCGGCAGTACACACACGCTTTTCATGCAAAACACTGATCAAAACCCCCTGCTGCTTCTCTCCACCCTCCTCTCTCCACCCTCATCCCTTTCCCATCCACCCATTCCCCCATTACTATCCATGGTTTCTCATTTTCCCCATCTCCATCCTCCCATGGTGCACTTGCCCAGCCCCCTCCCCAACACCTTTTCCCTCCTTTTCCCAAATTTACAGCGCAGTTTTTTTGTCTGTCCTGCATCATGTGTGTTGACTCTGAAAGCGGATTTCAACATTTCAAAAGGCAGGTCTGCAATATGACTGTTCAGATGTTTGTGTCTAACACACTGTATGCAGGTCTGCAATATGACTGTTCAGATGTTTGTGTCTAACACACTGTATGCAGGTCTGCAATATGACTGTTCAGATGTTTGTGTCTAACACACTGTATGCAGGTCTGCAATATGACTGTTCAGATGTTTGTATCTAACACACTGTATGCAGGTCTGCAATATGACTGTTCAGATGTTTGTGTCTAACACACTGTATGCAGGTCTGCAATATGACTGTTCAGATGTTTGTATCTAACACACTGTATGCAGGTCTGCAATTTGACTGTTCAGATGTTTGTGTCTAACACACTGTGAGCTTGCTCTTGTCCTCCCCATCATCCACAACCTTTGCCCTTTTTCTGCCTGGTTGGTGTACACGTCACACATGGTTGCCTCATGTTTTGTGTACACGTCACACATGGTTGCCTCATGTTTTGTGTACACGTCACACATGGTTGCCTCATGTTTTGTGTTGTGTTTGCTGTTCCAGTGTGGACTCTCCTGTCGCTCATTCTGACACCAGACACAGGCACGCCCATGGTGACTCTGTCTCTGTGTATGTGCGGCAGTTTGCATGCAGTCTGTGGGTGTGATGTCATGGCAGGGCCATCCACCAGGGAAGAGCTTGTAGGGCTGAATCATTTGGTGGTGATGGGAAGACACTGTTCCCCACCATCCGAGTCCCTCACTGATGTTGAGTGTTTTTAATGGGAGAAGCTCTATAGCATTTCTTTTTGTTTGGTGTGTGTGTGTGTGTGGTGTGTGTGTGTGTGTGTGTGTGTGTGTGTGTGTGTTGTGTTGTTGTGTTTTGTGTTCAACAAAGGAGCTGATTGTTCCATGTTCTGTTCTGCTCAAACACCTGTATTTCCTTGTGCTTTTTTTTTTCCATCACAGATATAATTTTCCTTTATGTGGGATTAGTTGGTTTCACGTGAACAATCTGCCCTGGGAACTTTGCCCTTCCCTGAACCAAGACTTCACCCAGGCATCACTATTTTATCATACAGTAATGAGGGGATGGGGGGGGGGGGGGTGATTAATGACGTAAAAAAACACACATCACGTCAACTAGTTTTGACACCGACTTCCATGGTCAGCTGAGGAAGGTTTGCAAAAACCGAAAGCACTTCTTTAAAATGCTTTGGGTGTTTGTTGTTGTTTTTTATTTGAATTATATAATTTTCCTTTGTTATTTTCATCAAAGTATTTGACTTTTTTTTTCTTTTTTTAATTGATATACCATAACTTTCCTGTGCTATCTTCATCCAAGTAGCTTAATTTACCATAGCCATTCTCATTAAAGGAGCGTTATGTTTGCTATAGCATCAAAGAAAGTGAATCGACCCCACACTGTTTCAGAGTTTTCTCTCTTCAGAGTTATAACCAGGAGTCTAACCTGTGCTAGAAATGGTTTTTTTTTTTTTTTTTCAATTGTTGATCTGTTTCTTGGTTATCTTCATGTCTTGTTGATGACTCCTTAATTCCCAGGTTCTGCCTGTCGTTGTGTTGACCTGTGTTCCTCAGCAGTTTGGGTGCAGCTGGCAGTAGACTTTGAGGTCTGCTATTGTTGTGTCCTTCACCAGTTTTGGGGGCTGTACTGTGCCTGGAACTTTTCCAGAGTAGCAGGCAAGGATGTGTGTACTTCTGTGGTATGTTGGGGTGGACTGTTCCTTCAGTTGGTGTCGTGTCGTTTGTACCAACATTGTCGGGTTAGTGATTGTTGTCAGTTAATGCCATGTTCACTTTGACATGATGTCAACCTGAGACAGCAGGGGGAAGGGGAAACAGGTGATTGAGGCAAACTTTTGAGCATCACTTAATGCTTGTTTGGACAGACTGTTAGTTGATTATGTGTCTGTGTTGTTGACTGCAAGACAGATTTCCTTTCTTTTTGAAATGGTCTCTAAATCAAAACGTAAAGATTTCCTCATTCTTTTAGACTCTCTTTCTGCTTTGGAGGCCATTGCCGGCCGTAACATCAGCAGTCTCAACTTCTGAAATTGCTCAAACTATACACCGCTCTGAAATCAGATTGATACAACATAGTTTTTGCTCGGGTTCCCAGTCGTGTGGGCATTCGAGGCAACGAGGTGGCTGATGAGCTTGCCAGGAATGCCACAGAGAAAGAGGTGAACGGATTGTCTGTCTCTCACACCAATCTGAAACCAAAGTTCAGGCTTATGTCAAAGACCTCTTGCAAGAAGAACAGAACTCGCAGACAGATAGCAAACTCTTCCAGATCTCTCCAAACCTGAAAGGGTTTTTACCATGTTCCAGGGGCAGCCGTAAAGAAGAAACAGTCTTGTGCCATTTGCACACAGGCCACTCCTTTTACTCCCTTTTTTTTTAATCTTTTAACAGGTGAAGAAACACCATGGTGCATTCGATGTCATGTACCACTCACAATGAAACATGTCCTTACGAGTGTTGGGACTTGGCGTGATGTCAGACATACTTTACAGCAGACTCCATGAAAACCTTGTTGAGAGATGTTCCACCTAATGAGATTTTTTTTTTAATTTCTGAAAGAGATAAACATTTTTCATCTGATCTAAGATTTTTTAAGGAAGAAAGGCTTTAACAAAATTTCTGGTGTGTTTTTAGAAAGTGTGTTTTCATGAGTTGAGTATGGTGTGTGTGTGTGTGTGTGTGTGTGTGTGTGTGTGTGTGTGTGTGTGTGTGTGTGTGTGTGTTCCTTTCTTTCTTTCTTTTTTTTTTCTCTTTTTTTTTTCTAATGACTTGAGAGTTGGCTTCAACATGGTAAATACCCTGACATGGCCCTTGGAATCAGCTGAGGTATAAGTAACATTCTCTGTCTCTGTCTCTGTCTCTCTCTTCTCTCTCTCTCTCTCTCTCTCTCTCTCTCCTGTTTTTAACGAGATCAGTAAATGTTACATTTATAAAAAATTCCTTTTTTTTTTTGCAGACTTGAATAATGATGAGATGATTATTTTGAATGTTCAACATGGAAGCTTATCAATAACCTTTTAATGTCACATTGATAATAATGATTTATATGTAACGCGTGGTTTTAAGTTGCCCGTGTTCCTTTCTCGGATAGGCAAAGCAAGTAATCCCCTCTCTGCACTGATGGCACTAAAATCATGATCTTCTCTCCAAGCTGAACAGTTGGTTTTTCATTTGTTGTTGATTGTTTTGTTTTGTTTTCATGGAGAGCCACAACATATCAGTAAATGCATCTCTGCTACAACAAATCTTCTGAGGACAAAAAAAAAAAAAAAAAAAAAGTGACCTGCAGTCACTTAATGAATCATAGGTCACCATTTATTTTCTCTTTTTTTTTTTGTCTTGTTCTTTAAAGTATCATATAATTTCTTTCTCAGCACTGCATTCTGCTTTTAGGTCAAAGAATTGTGGGAGGTCCGCGTCTGAGGTCGAGTTCAGACCGTGTGGTGCCACCACATGGTTAAAATGGCTGATGTAACAGAACCAGCAGGTCTGGCTGAGGTCAGGTTCAAGGAGTATGTCCCAGTCCTTGAGTCGGTTGCGATAAGTCATGTAGCGGCTACATTCAGAAACAAGAAGTCGTGGGTGGTGCTGACGTTGGGGGAGGGGGGGGGGGAGGGAGGGTCCCTGCTCTGCCTCTGGTTGAAATGGAACAGCAGCTGTCCACTGTGTCTGGTTTGTGTCCCTTTACACACTGAAAGTTTTCTGATGACCAATCCCTGTGTAGGCTACCAGCAGAACAGATGGTAATTGGATGCAGAGACTGAGCGGGAGAGGGGAGGGGGGGGGGGGGGGAGGGGGGCAGTGTGGGTAGCTGTGTGAGCGGGATAGGATAAAAGAAGGGGCTGATATAGACCACTAGGGATTACTTGTAGTTCTGCACAGCTTGACAAACACAAGCTGTTTGTACAGGATGTTCAAAAAAGAGTCAGAGAGAGAGAGAGAGAGAGGTTGGGAACACCTTCTGTATGAACGGACGAGTCTTTGCTGGTGTGAGCTTGAGTGTATGCATTCAAGTGCATCACCATACATTCACATGATTTCTTGCGTACTGGTGTGTGCTGGTTCGGATCAGCGGGTTCAGTCTGAGTAACCCTCCACTGAGGTCACTGGGGAAAAACAACAACATTGACATGGGCTCTTTGAAGACAGAGTGCATTTTTTTTACTTGTCTCATCTATCAGTGACATTCCCCCCCCCCCCCTCCCAACCACTTATTCTGGCTCCCATAGGTGCACAGCTGTGCCCATACTCATTCTGTTGTTAACTCGAGCAACAGTAGTTCCACAGTGAGCAGTTATTATGAAGTCACCATGAGGCAGCCCACCAGAGGAGACACTGCCGTGCTGCTGAGCTGTTGTCATGGTGTTTCTCTAGAGCCTGTTTTAACTCAGCACGCGCTCTCAGTTCTAGATACCTGAACATCAGCCAAAGCCAAGATATACAGACACCAGCGCTGTTGGTTGGTTGATTTGAGCACAGTCAGAAGTGCAGCCGTTCAGCAGGTAAAAGTTGCCCATGTAATTT
>CM031615.1:3817139-3822139 GCA_018398815.1 Conus ventricosus
CTCGGAGTTAACACTGGTTCTGACTCCATTCCCCATACGGTCCTTCGAATGAGACTATAAACCGAGGTTCCGTGTGTGAACGCACACACAACATCTTGCACACACGTAAAATCTCATCAGCAACTTTCGGAAGAGAAGGCCAGTTTGGCCGTTGGTACGGATGACATGTTACACAAAGCATGCACCTTCCCTGAAGATGGAGTATGGCTGCCTTAATGGTGGGATAAAAAAAATGGTCATACACACAAAACTCCGCAGGAGTATCAGCCTGCGTACACAGAAAGAAAGAAAGACTCCCATGCTGCTCACTACTGCTCCCCTGTCACAACCCCACCCAGATTGATCCTGTCACAACCTCACCCAGATCGATCCTGTCACAACCTCACCCAGATCGATCCTGTCACAACCTCACCCAGATAGATCCTGTCACAACCTCACCCAGATCGATCCCACCCAGATTGATCCTGTCACAACCTCACCCAGATTGATCCTGTCACAACCTCAACCAGATCGATCCTGTCACAACCTCACCCAGATCGATCCTGTCACAACCTCACCCAGATTGATCCTGTCACAACCTCACCAGATTGATCCTGTCACAACCTCACCCAGATTGATCCTGTCACAACCCCACCCAGATTGATCCCACCCAGATTGATCCTGTCACAACCCACCCAGATTGATCCCACCCAGATTGATCCTGTCACAACCTCACCCAGATTGATCCTGTCACAACCTCACCCAGATCGATCCTGTCACAACCTCACCCAGATTGATCCCACCCAGATTGATCCTGTCACAACCCCACCCAGATTGATCCACGATTGATCCCACCCAGATTGATCCTGTCACAACCTCACCCAGATTGATCCTGTCACAACCTCACCCAGATTGATCTGTCACAACCTCACCCAGATTGATCCTGTCACAACCTCACCCAGATCGATCCTGTCACAACTCACCCAGATTGATCCTGTCACAACCTCACCCAGATTGATCCTGTCACAACCTCACCCATATTGATCCCACCCAGATTGATCCTGTCACAACCTCACCCAGATTGATCTGTCATTACCTCACCCAGATTGATCCTGTCACAACCTCACCCAGATCGATCCTGTCACAACCCCACCCAGATTGATCCTGTCACAACCTCACCCAGATTGATTCTGTCACAACCTCACCCAGATAGATCCTGTCACAACCTCACCCAGATAGATCCTGTCACAACCTCACCCAGATCTGATCCTGTCACAACCTCACCCAGATTGATCCTGTCACAACCTCACCCAGATTGATCCTTTCACAACCCAACCCAGATTGATCCTGTCACAACCCCAGCACTGTGTGTCCTCAAGGGGCGGTCAGTCTCTCAAGTTGTCCTAAGACAGCCCGCCAGAGGAGACACTGCACTGCTGCTGAATCACTTTAGTGGTCTTCAGGTTGTGCCTGTTTTGACATACATACAACCCGACACCACGTTCCAAGCCTCCAACTAACCACAATAACTGAGTGAGCTGGGAGCCTGTGTGAGTGCCAAGCCCCCAACTAACCACAATAACTGAGTGAGCTGGGAGCCTGTGTGAGTGCAAGCCCCCAACTAACCACAATAACTGAGTGAGCTAGGAGCCTGTGTGAGTGCCAAGCCCCCAACTAACCACAATAACTGAGTGAGCTGGGAGCCTGTGTGAGTGCCAAGCCCCCAACAACCAACAATAACTGAGTGAGCTGGGAGCCTGTGTGAGTGCCAAGCCCCAACTAACCACAATAACTGAGTGAGCTGGGAGCCTGTGTGAGTGCCAAGCCCCAACTAACCACAATAACTGAGTGAGCTGGGAGCCTGTGTGAGTGCCAAGCCCCAACTAACCACAATAACTGAGTGAGCTGGGAGCCTGTGTGAGTGCCAAGCCCCAAACTAACCACCACATAACTGAGTAAGCTGGGAGCCTGTGTGAGTGGGCGTCCTACCAGAGGGCACTTCCACGTCCTTCGGTGACAGTATCCATGAACTTGTTGACACCTGGAACTTCAACACGAACCCATTACAGGATAGCATTTTGTTCAGACCCATCCAGAGCAGGGCATGAAGGGCCTCAGGATTTGATACTTTCTTTCCCCGAAGGTGGAGTACGGCTGCCTTAATGGCAGGATAAAAAAAACGATCATGCACACACAAAACTCCACTCCCTTTGTTGGGTAGATGGGATTAATACTTACCTGTCCATATAGGGAGTGTCCGCAGGAGTATCAGCCTGCGTACGCAGAAGTAGAAGAAGAGAGATACTTTCTTTTTCTCTTCCTGATGACCAGTGTGGATGATTCTGTACGGTTCTGTTCGGATCAGAGACTGTGTTCCGTGCTTCCTTTCATATGTTCAGCATCAGCCAGGCCAGAGAGATACAGACACCTGCCGTGTTGGTCAGGAAATTTGGGAAGCTGTCACAGAGATGCATCCATGGAGTTGATGAAACTCATCAGTGTGGTTCCAGGCTTTCCATTCAGACCCATCACATGCTGAGCCCGGGGCAGAAAGGAGCCACCGGGGCAGAACAATCTCACAAATAAATGATTTGATGAATGGGCTGCTAAGAATCGAACCCATGACCTCCCAGCCTGCAAGGTCATGGTACAAATCATTGTACCATTGTAGCCTGTATTTGAACACGTCTTACTTTCACTGTGCAGGAAGAAGACAATGCATATGTGTAAGACGTGGCTGAAAATGTGTTTCTAGTTATGTTGTTAGGCTGCTATTTTAAAATGTTTAAAGACGAGACGGTTGATCAGCTTGCCAAGAGTGCCACAAAGGAAAAGTTGAACAGGTTGTCTATTCATCACACTGATTTGAAACCAGAACACAGGCTTACGTCAAAGACCTCTGGCATGAGGAATGAAACTCACAGATGGATAACAAACCTGAAAGAGTTTTTACCATGTTCCAGAGGCGCGCCGTAAAGACGAAACAGTCCTGTGCCGCTTGCACACAGGCCACTCGTTTTTTCCCATTCTTATCTTTTAAAAGGTGTAGAAGCTCCGTGGTGCATTCCATGTCATGTTCCACTCACAGTGAAACATATTGTTTTAGCTTGTTGGGACTAGCACGATGTGAGACATAAACACTTTACAGCAGACTCCATGAAAACCCTGTTAGAGATGTCCCACCTGACGTGATCTTTGAGTTTCTGAAAGAAGTAAGATTTTTCATCTGATCTAAGATTTAGATTTTACGGAAGAAACATTCTTAATGAAATTTCTGGTACGTTTTAGAAGATGTATTTTAAAAAGATGTGTGAAAGTCGTTTTTCTTTTTCTTTTTTTTCTTCTTCTTTTTGTGTGTGTTGTTGATGACTTGTGAGTTGATTTTAACATGGTGACAGCCCTGATGTGGCCCTTTGCGGTTGGCTGGGCTATAAGCAACATTACCTTACCTCACCTTAAGACTGGCCAGGTATCATTTATATAGTGCAAGTCATTTCTCATAGACTTTCCCATCTCCAACAGCCTCACCATCTACCCTCCCCATTCCATCGGCAGACCTTGACCCTCACCTCGGCCCTGTTTCTTTTATGTTCTCTTTGTGTTGATGTTCATTGATCTTCTGACTGTGACGTTGGTATTTTGATTTATTTAGAGTAAAAAAACGTCAAGGAGATGAACAGACTATCGATTATTGAACCACTCAACCATGTACAAATATGTATGTACACGCACGCACGCCACCACCCACACACACACACACACACACACACACACACACACACACACCACACACATCACACACACACACACATGTCTGTAGGCCAGTGCTACACATCTGTACTTATCCCAGAGGTTGATCTAGATTATGTAAAGCATATTTCACACATGCACGGCAATCAGAGGAATAGTTTTAGAGCACAAGTAGAATGAACTAGGACCTAAGTGTGTCCAGTGCTAGTGTGATGTGTGATGTGTGTGTGTGTGTGTGTGTTGTGTGTGTGTTGTGTATGTGGTGTGTGTGTGATGCGTGTGTGTGTGTGTGTGTGTGTGTGATGTGTGAGATTATCACATCAGGTGATGTCTAGAGAATTGAGAACGCTTTCTCTTTAAAGATGATGTTCCTTGAAAGTACTCAAGACATGGAAGTTGTGTGTTGTTGTGTGTGTGTGTGTGGTGTTGTGTGTTGTGTGTGTGTGTGTGTATGATGTGTGTGTGTAATGCTGTGTGTGTGTGTGTGTGTGTGTGTGTGTGGTGTGTGTGTGTGTGTGGTGTGATGAATTATCACCATCAGGTGATGTCATAGCTGAGAAATGAGAACAGGCTTTCTCTTTAAAGATGCATGTTCCTCTGAAAGTACTCGTAGACATGGAAGTTGTGCGTGTGTGTGTGTGCGTGTGGTGTGTGTGTGTGTGTGTGTGTGATGAATTATCACCATCAGGTGATGTCATAGCTGAGAAATGAGAACAGGCTTTCTCTTTAAAGATGCATGTTCCTCTGAAAGTACTCGTAGACATGGAAGTTGTGCGCGCGTGTGTGTGTGTGTGTGTGTGTGTGTGTGTGTGTGTGTGTGTGTGTGTGTGTGTGCATGTGTGTGTGTGGCGTGTGTGCGTGTGTGCGTGTGTGTGTGTGTGTGTGATGACAAAGAAGCAATGTCTGTTATCTTTAACTGTGTTATTATCACCTCTCCATTTCAGCTGGAGGGCTCTGTGAAGCCCACGACCCCAGTCATGGCTGTCACTGTCTGTCTAGGTTTATAGCAGGAATCGACATGGTACTGAAGTGAATGTGGGCAAGTGCGCATGGGGAAGAGAGAGAGAGAGAGAGAGAGAGAGAGAGAGAGAGAGAGAGAGCAGGTGGGGTGGGGTGGGGTGAGGGAGCTGGAAGAATTACTATTGAGGCAGGATCCAGTTTTCTTTCACAAGTCTACAGTCCAAGGAATTTGATGAGTAGAGAAGGAGAGGATAGAGCGGGATGAACAAAGAAACTTCATAAAATATGAACGAGAGGATGGAACAGAGGGA
>CM031615.1:3827139-3829490 GCA_018398815.1 Conus ventricosus
TGGACAAGGGGACGTACGACGCCATCAGCCTCATGCCCAACGCTGGTGAAGGGCGCCAGGCCTACCGACGCAACCTGAAGCATCTCTGCTGCCCGGAGGGCTGTTCTTCATCACCTCCTGCAACTGGACCAAAGAGGAGCTGGTGGACTTCTTCCACACAGGTCAGTGCATCCTCAACCAGGGGCTCCAATAACTCAGCTGGTAGAGCACCGGTAAGGCAAGGTTATGTTGCCGATAGCCCAGCCGACCACAAAGGGCCATATCAGGGCTGTCACCACGTTAAAATCAACTCACAAATCATCCACACACAAAAAAAAACCCTTTCACACATCTGTTTAAAATACATCTTATGAAAACGTACCAGAAACTTCATTAGGAATCTTTCTTCCGTAAAATCTTGTATCAGATGAAAAGTGTTAATCTCTTTCAGAAACTCAAAGATCACGTCAGGTGGGACATCTCTGAACAGGGTTTTCATAAGAGTCTGCTGCAAAGTGTTTATGTCTCACATCGTGCAAGTCCTGACAGTCTAAAAGAATATGTTTCACTGTGAGTGGAACATGACATGGAATGCACCACGGAGCGTCTTCATCTTTTAAAAGATAAGAATGGGTATAAAACGAGTGGCCTGTGTGCAAGCAGCACAGGACTGTTTCGTCTTTACAACCGCCTCGGGAACATGGTAAAAACTTTCAGGTTTGGACGGATTTTAAATAGTTTGTTATCCGTCTGCAAGGTCCATTCCTCTTGCCAGAGGTCTTTGACATAGGCCTGTGTTTTGGGTGTCAGATCAGTGTGAGGGTTAGACAACCTGCTCAACTTTTCCTTTGTGGCATTCGCAAGCTGATCAACCATCTCAATGCCTCAGATGCCCACATGGCTGGGAACCCAAGCAAACACTACATTGTATCCGTTTGATTTTAGAGAGATGTACAGTTAAAAAACTTTCAGCAGCTGAGGGTGCTTGAGATTACGGCCGACAATGGCCTCCAGAGCAGAAAGGGAGTCTGATAAAATGAGGACATCTTTATGTTTGGATTTACAGACCATTTTGAGAGCTAGGGCCAAGGCTGTCAAGCTCAGCAGTGTAGATGGAGCTGTCGGTGGGAATGTGTTTGGTATATCTCGAGGGGGATCTACTGCACAAAACACAGCAGAGGCAACTCCCTCCTCAGATTTGGAAGCATCAGTAAAGATTTTTTTGAAGGATGGAAACGTGGAGCACAGTTCAGCAAAAAGGGACTTGTATGCCAGGGAACTAGTGGAATCTTTACGTACGAGGCTAAATCAAACCGGATCTCTGGAGTGGAGAAAGTCCATGGTGGGCATCAGAAAACTTGGATAAATCACAAACTACTCCAAGGTCTGTATCTGCTTTGTTCGAATGGGGAAGAATACGAATTCCCAAGGGTGGAATGGAACTAGGGTGGTCATTGAATTTCTTTTGGAACTTGGGGTCAAAAATAAAGTCATGTGCAGGGTTTTGAGGTTCAGAAAGAGACTCCGACAGTAGTTTGGACTTGTAATCCTGGGGTCACAGGTCGAATCTGCACTGGGCCGTTTCGGTGCAGGGGGATCTTTCACTCGGAGTTAGTATTGTTCTGATTCCGTTTCCTGGAAAAGTCCTTTGATTGAAAGTCTAAACCGAGGTTCGATGTGTGAATGCACCCATTATATCTTTCACACATGCTCAATCCCCGCATGCACCAACTTTCAGAAGAGAAGGCCAGTTTTGTTATTGGTATGGATGACATGTTACACATAACATGCACCCTGCATAAGAAATCAAATAAAGGGGGGGGGGGGGGGGGGGGGGGGAGCGGAGTAATTTATACTGACTGAATGACACAGGAAATCTTTTTTTCTTTCTGCGTAGCGGCTATACTCCTGCGGACACCCTGTATAGCCAGGCAGTGGGTTTTGTGGTATGACCCTTTTTTATCCGCCATTAAGGCAGCATACTCATTTTCAGGAAGGTGCATGCTATGTGTCACGTGTCATCCAACCAACGGCCAACTGGCCTTCTTTCCGAAAGTTGGTGAGGATTTTACGTTGTGCAAGATATTATGCGGCGTTCACACACGGAACCTCGTTTATAGTCTCATTCGAAGGACTATATGGGGAATGGAGTCAACCAATGTAACTCCAAGGAAAAATCCCCCTATACGAAATTGAACCGCAACCGATCACGATCGGCGCTTAAACTGAGCTATCTGGCCCCACCAGTGACTTAATTATGCAGCAGGCACTCTCGTCGACCCTACAGTAGCGCCGTTGTTATGAGAACTAGATTTAGCACTGTTTTATTGTCTGTTTTAAATATCTCTCGCGTATTGTCATAGAATCAATGG
>CM031615.1:3829590-3884346 GCA_018398815.1 Conus ventricosus
TACACATGTAAAGCTAAGGAGATAAACGTTTGCCGCCGAAAGATAATCAAGATATTGTCACAACGCCAGCAGACGCCATAATTTTTCATAGGACGGGTCTGTGGCCTGAAATTTCGCCAAAAATGACCGACAAAGATCTTCAAATCTTCGCTTCGATGTTGAAAGATCTCAATCACACACACACACACACACACACACACACACAACACACACACACACACACGTGCACGCATGCACGTACACACGCACGAACACACACACACACACACACACACACACACACACACACACACACACACACACACACACACATATCTCTTTTTCCTATCCTGTATGTACTGAAGATCAGTGGTCAACACCTGCTATTGAGAGACAACGAAAGTTTGGCTTCAGACAAGGTGGTCCGTTTCGGTGTATTTTCGTTAGTCAAAACCAGATATCTTAGAGTCTCTAAGCACCTTCAAGTTTGTCACTTGGATTGGCTGAGTTTGTGAGGCCTCCGTAGTTACTAATGTCGAGATGAATAGGGGGCCGGAATAGCTCAGTTGGTAGAGCGCCGGATTCGTGATCCTGGGGTTGCGGGTTCGAATTTCGGTACAGGTGGATTTTTCTCTCGGAGTTAACATTGGTTCTGACTCCATTCCCCGCACAGTCCTTCTAATGAGACTATAAACCGAGGTTCCGTGTGTGAACGCACGCACAACATCTTGCACACACGTCAAATCCCATCACCAACTTTCGGAAGAGAAGGCCAGTTTGGCCGTTGGTATGGATGACACGTTACACAGAGCATGCACCTTCCGCGAAGATGGAGTATGGCTGCTTAATGGCGGGATTTAAAAAAACGGTCATACACACAAAACTCCACTGCCTGTCTATACAGCCAGTGTCCACAGAAGTATCAGCCTGCGTACGCAGAAAGAAAGAAAAAAAAAACCTCATTTCAGTGCGACGTGTGTTACACGTGCCGCAGTGAGTGAGACTGTTCATAGTTATCATAGTATTGTACCGTGTAACCCTGCCACATGATGTGTAGAGTCATTCGTCAACAATGTCTCATCACAATGGTCAGTATGAAATCATCCATCATTTTCCATGCAATGTTACATTCATAGTCAATAGTCATATCACAATGGTCAGTATGAAATTATCCATCATTTCCCATGCAATGTTACAATCATTCATCACCGTGTCACATCCCAATGGTCAATATGAAATCATCCATCATTTTCCATGCAATGTTACATTCATCATCAACAGTGTCAGATACCAATGGTCAGTATGAAATCACACACATGTACATCAGTAACTAATAACTAGATCAGTCTGCTACACATGTTATAACTCCCTAACTAGGTCAGCCTGTCACACATGCATGTACTTTCTCACATGCTTGTAACTCCCTAACTAGGTCAGTTTATTTGCACTAACATACACTCCCTAAGTAAGTCATACTATGGAGAAAAAAAAATTGGTAGCTTCCTGACGAATCCCTTCTGGTAACACAATTCCTTAACAATATCAGTCTGCAACTAGGTCAGACTGACACACATATGTATGACCTAACTAGGTCAGTCTGACACATATGCAGTGACCTAACTAGGTCAGACTGACACACATATGTAGTGACCTAACTAGGTCAGACTGACACACATATGTAGTGACCTAACCAGGTCAGTCTGACACACACATAGAGCTCCCTGACGAGGTCAGTGTTACACGTGCAGCTAACTAACTAGATCAACCTGTCATACACATGTAGCTACCTGACTAGGTCAAACTGGCACATACATATAGTCAGCTTACTAGGTCAGTCTGACCAACATGTAGCTCACCAACTAGGTTTGTCACATACATGTAACTCTCTGACTTGCTGGGTCTGTTAATCACATATGTAGCTCACTGAACACGTAAACGTGTAGCTCCCTAGCCAGGTCGGTCTGTCACACATATGTGACTCCCTAAGTAAGTCAGTCTGACACACATACGTAGCTCCTAACTAGGGCAGTCTGACACTTATGTAGCTGTTTGGCTAGGTCAATCTGTTACACATATGTGACTCCCTAAGTCAGTCAGTCTGACACACATATGTGGCTCCCTAACTAGGTCAGTCTGACACTTATGTAGCCCTTTAGCTAGGTCAGTCTACCACACACATGGAGCTCTCTGACTAGGTCAGTCTGTAACGTGCGTGTAGGTTTCTACCTAGGTCAATATGTGGTACACACATTCTAGTTCTCTAACCAGGTCAGTCTGACTGACATGTAGATCCCAAACTAGGGCAGTGTGACACACATAGCTCCTTAACTAGGTCAGTCTGTGTCACATACATGCTGTTCCCAAACTGTAGGTCCGTCTGCTACACACTTGTAGCTCTATAAACTTGTTCAGTCTGTCACACACATGTAGCTCCCTACCTAGGTCAGTCTGTTACTTGTACGTAAACACCTTAAATTGGTCATTCTGACTCATACACGTTGCTCCGTAACGAGGTCAGTCTGACACACACAGAGCTCCCTAACTAGGTCAGTCTGTCACACACATAGCTCCCTAACTAGGTCAGTCTGACACACACAGAGCTCCCTAACTAGGTCAGTCTGTCACGCTCATGTATCCTCCTACATAATTCAGTCCGATACACATGTGGCTCCTTTACTACTAAGTCGGTCTGCCCACACATGTAGCATTCTGATTACATCAATCTCTTTACATACGTAGCGCCCTAACTATAGGCCACTTTGACACACCCATATAGGATGCACATAGACGGTGTCATTGTTTAAATTGTTCAGGGCCTGTGGCCCGACAGAACGTGCGTTTGAGCCGCAGTCTGTTCTTTCGTCTCTTCAACGCCCTGAACTTTTGAATTTTCCGGACCACTGAATCGACGACAGCGAAAACAGATGTCGTGGTCTCACTGTGTGAAAGGGAAATAATCTCATAAAGATTCTTACCCAAGGACAGGTAATCGAAATCGTTCCTAATTTCAATTCTTTCAGTTCTCAATATTGCGGGGCAGATTTTGAAATGTATACCGTGGATGCACTATGAAGCGATGGTGTCTGTCTTGTTAAGCTGCTGTATCTGCACGCCTTGTGAGACGTCAAACGTCAACAGTCGTGTGTGTGTGTGTGTGTGTGTGTGTGTGTGTGTTGCAGAGATCAGCCTAGCCAAGGAGGAGCGGCCCAGACGCAGCAAGCTCAGCAGCAGAGAGCAGCAGCTCAAACGGGAACGGGTGCGAGCCAAGAAGATACGTGCCCGCCGGCAAAGTAAGTGTCTGAGGAGAAAGAGATGACTGGTTTAGCAGCGCGGTGTCTCCTCCGGTGGTTTTCCTGAACGAGTTGATCAGTGAGTACCCTGGACGTTGCTGATTATGGGAGATCCAGACGGAGTGACGCAGCAGTAAACCCCACGGATGACAAGACCCCCCCCCAACCTCACCATCTCCTTCCCTCCACCCCCCCCCCCCCCCCCCACACACACACACACACACACCCCTCCCACCCCCTCCAAAAAAGAAAGTTACCGGAAAATTCCATCTCGATTCCAGTCGATGGAATGTCATTTGCCCTGCCAGTTACGAAGTACAGGACAAGAGCTACACGTTTCGACCTTAAGTTCTTCTACGAACGAGACAAATGAAAAGAATCGGTATGAATAAAATAGGACCGCTCTAAGGGACGCCATACTTGTTTGTGTGTTTTGGCTTTTTGTGGGGGTGGGGGTGGGGGTGCTGTTCTGCCAGTAAAGAAAAAAAAAACAGTTTTGTGTCGATAAACACACGGGCCACTTTTTTCCCCCACATCGTATCGTTTAAAAGATGAGGAGGGATTTACATAAAATTCGACGTAATTCTTCACAGCAACTCTATTAAAGATTGTGTTGATGAGTGTTGTCATTTTTGAGCTCCTGAAGAAAAGAAAAAAGTTTCATATTTATCATTCGATGTGAAAAGAATTACTGGAAAATAGATCCAGTTTAAGGGCAAATGAGCGCTTTTAGAAATGAACTGATTTAGTGATGTCAGTTTGTTTTCATAACTGAGCTATAATAAACATCATGAGTTGATTTGAAATTGTATCGTAATCTGGGTAGAAGAAGACTTGGCATCAAAACGACGTTTGAGCCCGTCCTCTACTCGTTCGTCTCGTAGCCTGTGGCCATCATATCTCCTCGCTTCACCTCGCGCCTATGGTCACTCACTTTATGACGTCACGGCTTATCTCAACGGATAGAATCTTTTTGTTCAGTCCTCTCTGGTGGTGTTAGTATGGTTATCATTCACCAGTATGTTTCCATTTTTTCCAAACAAACAGAGAGAGAGAGAGGAGGGTGAAACAAGACCGGGTAGCCTTTTTTTTCTTTTAACTCCGCTTGTGCTGTTGCCTTTTACTTTCTTTGAAGTTGACGTGGTAGTTCATGTGAGATACCCTTAAATCTTGAGCTTTCTTCCAATGCTGATCACACACTACCCAAGTGTCGATTCTTTTCTTCAAATAGAAAGACCAAATCCTAACTTACTGGACATCCAGTGAACTTTGTGTTCAATGGACGAAGCAAAACCTTAAGTCTGAGTATACGTTATATGAAATGCCCAGTGTACGTTGAACGTCGTGAATACAATGAAACCCGTGCTTGCTGTGGCTTTCCAATCATTCATCATCAGCAGCAGCAGCAGCAGCAGCAGCAGCGCCAGCAAGGGATGGATTGAAGGGAACCTGTCAGTGCCAATAAGCTTGGGCAGCGGTGTTGGGGGTGGGGGTGGGGGTGGGGGGAGACTATCCCATATCATGAAATAAAAAGAGAGCTAGCAACACCCCTTGTCGCACGCACAGCCTGCCAGAGATTACCTTGCCTGACTTCGCGGTTTTGGCAGTGTTCCGCTGACCTGAAATTACCTGGTTATATTTCTCGTTATCACATCATGTCGTATGATATCACTGTACTGTGTTCTATATAAAATCATTGTAACACCTCTCTCTCTCTCTCTTTCTCTCTCTCTCTCTCTCTCTCTCTCTCTCTCTCTTCTCTCTCTCCCCTCTCTCGCTCTCTCTCTCTCTCTCATCTCTCTCTCTCTGTCTGTCTGTCCCTCTCTCTCTCTCTCTCTCTCTCTCTCTCTCTCTCTCTCTCTCTCTCTCACCACACCATACTTCCCCTGACTGGTAAAGTTCGATCTCTTCCCATAGAAGCCCTTCAACGTATCCACCAGCCCTCTCACATCCACGTAAGTCTCTAGGGCTTCAGGAAACACGGAGTCATATATCCGTGAACGGGGCGACCCCAGGTGTGGTTGTGTTCGATGGAGCGTGAATGAGAGACAAGACAGTCATGTTGCTGAAGAAGACACTGAAGATGACTCAGCAACGAAAAAAGCCACTACTCCTTGTACTCAGTGTGTCATGCAACGTGCGCTTCGAAGGAACAGACTGTGTGGAATGCAAGTCGTCTTTGCCTTTTGAACTTCGCTAACTGGCGTGGAACAGAACATTTACGAACATTCACGGACGGGAAAGACGGCTGGTGTTTGTGTGTTGTTGTTCGTCCTTCGATTTCGAAGATGACCATGACTTCAATCTCAGATGGAAGATCGCTGAGTGTGGGTCCGCGGTGGCTGGTGAGGCCGATCTGGGCCCGGAAGGAACGCCCACATGTGGGACACATGTGGGTGGGTGCTACAGTGGAGGTGGAGGTAGCTCTGGCCTTGCGGCGGCTCGCTTTCTCTCCGCTTCTGCTGTGCGTCTCTTCTCTGATGTACATGCACCCTATGTGAGGCTGCTTCGCCAGGCTGGGCGGTCCAGGGCAAGCGACTCCCAGGTGTTGAGGTTGATGTTCAGGCCTTTGAGGGACACTTTGAGGCAGTCCTTGAAACGTTTCTTCTGCCCCCAACTTTTGCACTTGCGGTGTTTGTGTACACACTATACATAAGCCCGGGGGGATGGGGGGGGCCCTGCCAAGTCGGTTAAGCTATAACTATAAAACTCGTGTCGGCTATAAGTACAAAGCTTGTATGCAATAAACTCCGTCTAACACAGCACTGACACGCGAGAAAGATGGAAACATGAATGAATAACTCAGCAGCAGTGCAGTGTCTCCTTTGGTCGGTCGCCTCATGACGACTTGACATCATTGATCGCTCCTTGTGAGGAGACTGTGACAGAACAGTGGTCGAAGTGAGTGTGCGTGGGAGAGCAGAAGGGAAATCCCCAGAATGACACGAGCATTCAGATGGAGGGTAAACAGAGGGGTACAGTGCCATTAAAATGATCGAAGCACTGGGATGGAAAATACACAGAATACACTACAGTGACACCACCCTGACAGCAAGGGTACTAGGGTCCACCTAGGTTCTAGCTAGCTCCAGCCTGGACAAGCTGAATCTAGCCAGAACCTAGGTGGGCCCTAGGTGGGTCCCAAGACCCTTGCACGCAACACACACACACACACACACACACACACACACACACACACACACACACACACACGCACGCGCGCGCGCACGCGCATGCACTCATGCACACACGCACTCACGCACGCGCGCTCACACACACACACACACACACACACACACACACACACACACACACACACACACACACACTCACGCACGCACGCGTGCTCACCCACACACACACACACACACACACACACACACACGTACGTACATACACACACACACACACACACACACACACGTACATACACACGCATACACGCATGCAAGACGCACACACACACACACACACACACACACACACACACACACACACACACACACACACACACATGTACCTAAACTATTTCGGTTTCTTTTGCAGAGCTGGAGAAAAAGCTGGAAAAGGCAGAAAAACGGCTGTTGAAAATCTTGTTTCGAGACGGCAAATCCTGGAAACTCTCGCGAGAAGAAAAGAGAGTGTTGCGCCGTCTCCAGCGCGAGCAGAAGCCAGGACTGCTCATGCGAAGAGACCGGAAGTTCCTTGTGCAGACCATGACACGGGAGCGAGGCAATCTGAAGAAGAAGTACAAAAAGACATTACGGCGCTACAAAAAGTTGTTGAAGAAAATGAGGAAAGCGAGAACGTCAAAGAAATCCCAGAAAACGAGCATTCGTCTAGTGTCACGTGACAGACAGGACTGAAGGTGAAGGACTCGGGGAGATGTATACAGACAATCTGTTTTCCTCGGAGATTTGAATCGAGTTGGGCCTTTTGGATAGAAGTCGATTCAGTTTGTCTGACTCTTTTTCTTTTTTCTTTTTCTTTTTTTTTTTTTTCATGAGCGAATAATGACCGTCAGGGTGTTGTTTTTTTTCCCAAGCAATCGACTGGTTCAACAGAAGGCTAACGTCACTTCATTGCTGATTAGACGGTGACTGACTGGTTGAAAAAGGCTCTGAATTGACAAACGACTCGTTGAAAGCGAGACAAACACCAAGCACTGAATGAGTGCAGAACATAGAAAATACTGTTCCAGTGATAGATTATTGGTTAGGAACCCCATCCACAAAAGAGCGCGATCGAACAATGTCCGATTGACCGAGAACAGTCGTATCGTTCAACAGAAAGAGCTAAAGCTGCTTGGTGACAAGACAGGGTGTCGTTTTGACAGTGGAAAGGTGAAGAGGACGTATGTCTTCGATGCATGTTTATGATGGAGTTCCTTTCATACCCTTGTCTTGACTTCATTTCTTGACCTGCGAGGTAATCATTTCTTGTTCTTTTGAACTCGAGACACGCTACAGTGATACGTTTGTTTTAACTGCTGTTGATAAAGGTTTGTTGTATATTGTTCTAAGGACTGTTTTGAAGAAAGTATACGGGTCGTTTATTTATTTACTTATCATTTATTTATTTGTCTACGGATAACTATTTTTTATTGGGGGAAAGATGAAAGGTCGAAGTTTCGTGAATATTTATCACGTTATCATTTTGTGCTCATGAAAAGAGTAAGCACACTTTTGCCAATTAAGACAATGAGAAAATCTTTTGGGAAACTCGATGCACATGGGTTTTGTGTTATTTGTTCCTTTTTGGCTTTGTTCATACTCACATAAACACTTGCGCGCCGGCGTGCTCATGTTCACAGACACATACACACATACAAACGAATTCATCTACTCATGCAAATGCATGTATGGACGCACTCTTGCAAGAATGTATATACACACGCACTGAGAACCTGCGAGCGCGCGCACGCGCACGCGCACACACACACACACACACACACACACACACCACAGATTTCAGTGCATTCTAATGTTCTATCTTGACAGAAAAGATTCTCGTACTCTAAATGTACCAAACAAATATCAATCAGTTAGGTCTGCGAATCTCTTCTATCTTGCTGTCACTCAACACAGTTCAACTGGATCGGCTAATTCCGTTGTTTCTGCCAAAGACGTCATTCAGTGACTTCAGCGACTTCTGCTGAGCTTCTGCCAAAGACTTCATTCACTGACGTCACCGAAACGTGTGTGTTTTTTTTTTTTTTTTTTTTTTTCCGCCAAAGACACCAGTGGTTGATATCAGTGGACACGGTTGAATTTCTGCCAAAGACACAATCGGCTGACAATGGTGAACCGGGCAAGAGTGATGCTGGGAAAACTCGGTTTCGAAGTGATGTCCCAGTTGCACAGCACACAATCCGTTCCTGAATTACTGAACTGTGAACTTTTATGCCAGACACGGAAAGAGAGAGTTTTACGGGCTGGCGGACTGTGTAGTGCTGTGAGCTGGTGCGACAGAGACCGACCAGAACGAGTAGAACGTGCCGGGTTCCGCACGGGGGGGGGGGGAGGGGGGGGGGGGGCTGTTGACGGTGTCGAAGGTGTAACTACCTCTTCACCAGCCAAGCTGCACCTGCTTTCTGTTTCATTACAGCTACGGGTCTGAGAGTTTGGGGGGGGGAGGGGGGGGGGGGGGAGCTGGGGCGTGTCCACTGACGAGGCACTCTGTGGGAAGGGTTGGTTGGTTGTGTGTGTGAGTCGGACCGCGGTGTCATGCTTCGTTGGTAGACGTACTTGTTGGTAGGGCGCACTCGTATCCCTAAAGGGGCTGATCGACTTCACGGGCACTGTTGTACCACAGGATAGATCAGACACGGAGTCGGTGCTGCACATGTAGGTGGCGCGTCGAGACCGGATGGGCGAGTAACCAACATCAAAGGCCCGTAATTACTATTGTTGTTCGTCCAAAAGTCTTGTTCTAAAAGATAGCAGTGATTACTGTCGTTTCTTTTTATGCTTCATCGTTGGGGGTTTTTTTGTTTTGTTTTTGTTTTTTGCTGTTCGGCCCATAAGTTGTATGAATGCACACTTTTTTGTTGTAGGCCTATTGTAACTAAGTGAAAGAGTGAACGAGCGATAGATGAATATATACAGAGTTGTACCATCCGGCAAGCGATGTATAAATGTCAACCGCACTGTGAAAAAATGAGACGGTGAATGGTGTATGATGTTGTATACTGTGTTGTGTGTGAATGAGAGGGCGAATGTTGTGTGAATGTGCACTCTATGTTGCGCTGCGAGTGAATATGAGGGTGAATGCTGTGTGAATGCACTCCGTGTTTTACTGTAAGTGAATAAAGGAGCGAGTGTTTGTATAAATGCACACTACGTTGTGAAGAAGAGGCTGAATGACGTATAAATGCACACTACATTGTACTGTAAGTGAATGAGAGGGTGGAAGATGTATGCACATCATGTTGTACTGTAAGTGAAAGAGAAAGTCAATGATGTATGAATGTGCATCATGTTGTACTGTAAGTGAATGAGAAGGGAATAATGTATAAATGTGCATTATGTTGTACTGTAAGTGAATGAGAAGGTGAATAATGTATGAATGTACATTATGTTGTACTGTAAGTGAATGAGAAGGGAATAATGTATGAATGTGCATTATGTTGTACTGTAAGTGAATGAGAAGGTGAATAATGTATGAATGTGCATTATGTTGTACTGTATGTGAATGAGAAGGGAATAATGTATGAATGTGCATTATGTTGTACTGTATGTGAATGAGAAGGTAATGGTGTGTGAATGTGCATTATGTTGTACTGTATGTGAATGAGAAGGGAATAATGTATGAATGTGCATTATGTTGTACTGTATGTGAATGAGAAGGGAATATGTATGAATGTGCATTATGTTGTACTGTAATGTGAATGAGAAGGTGAATAATGTATGAATGTGCATCATGTTGTACTGTATGTGAATGAGAAGGGAATAATGTATGAATGTGCATTATGTTGTACTGTATGTGAATGAGAAGGAAATAATGTATGAATGTGCATCATGTTGTACTGTAAGTGAATGAGAAGGGAATAATGTATGAATGTGCATTATGTTGTACTGTATGTGAATGAGAAGGGAATAATGTATGAATGTGCATTATGTTGTACTGTAAGTGAATGAGAAGGGGAATAATGTATGAATGTGCATTTGTTGTACTGTATGTGAATGAGAAGGGAATATGTATGAATGTGCATTATGTTGTACTGTAAGTGAAAGAAATGGGAATAATGTATGAATGTGCATCATGTTGTACTGTATGTGAATGAGATGGGAATAATGTATGAATGTGCATTGTGTTGTACTGTATGTGAATGAGAAGGAGAACAATGTATGAATGTGCATCATGTTGTACTGAAGTGAATGAGAAGGAGAATAATGTATGAATGTGCATTATGTTGTACTGTATGTGAAGAATGGGAATAATGTATGAATGTGCATTATGTTGTACTGTAGTGAATGAGAAGGTGAATAATGTATGAATGTGCATTATGTTGTACGTAGTGAAGATGGGATAATGTATGAAGTGCATAGTGTACGAGTGAATGATGAATGTATGAATGTGCATTATGTTGTACTGTAAGTGAATGAGAAAGTCAATGATGTATGAATGTGCATTTGTTGTACTGTAAGTGAATGAGAAGGTGAATGATGTATGAATGTGCTTTGTTGTACTGTAAGTGAATGAGAAGTGAATGATGTATGAATGTGCGTTATGTTGACTGTAGTGAATGAGAGATGAATGTGATGAATGTCCTCATTCTGTAAGTTGAAGAATGAAGTGCATGAATGTATATCATTACAGTGATGATGACAGATGATGTTGTCTTTTTGTACACCGTGTTGTTCTGTAAATGGATGAGAGGGTGAATGTTGTATGAAAGTACACAGTGTTGTACTGAAAGTGAATGAGAAGATGAATATTCCATTCATGCACTCTATGTTGTACTGTAAGTGGAAGAGACGATGAACGCTGTGTGAGTGAATACACACTGTGTTGTGCTCTAAGTCATTACTTTAGAGAGAATGAGAGCGTAAATGTTGTATGAATCCACGCTGCGTTGTACTGTCAATCATTACCTTTGTGTGAATGAGAGCATGTACGTTGTACAAATGCATACTATATTGTACTGTGTAACATTACTTTTGATGTGAAGCAGAGCTTGAATGTCGTATAAATCCGAAATGAGTTGTGTATTGCATTGCTAGACCTGTGCTTTCTCGGTACTATTTATTGTTATTCATAGAATCCTTAAATGAAGCAGACATCAGGAACATGGGGATGACTTGGAACCAGCCGGAGAAAAGAGCCCAGGACAGAGATGCCTGGAGGTCCTTGGTTGGCGGCCTGTACCCCAGGAGTGGTGATAGCCGATAAAAGATATAGATATAATTCTTATTAAAAGATAGGCCATATTCAAAAGTTAATGGAGAACAATCACCAGCATGTAGGTGAGGAAAGCCGTAGGATACGCAGGTCCTCCGGTTCTCTCAAGACCTTTCTGGGCTGGAAAAGAACCCTACCTGCTCCCAATCCGATATCCCAAGCTGTCCTATGTTGATGTCATTTTCTGCCCTTATCCTCAGAAATGGCAACAGGGTAGACAAGGCCGGTCCCTCAATATTCTTTTTTTTTTTCTTTAACTTTCTTTGGGGGTGTGTGTGTGTGTGTGTGTGTGTGTGTGTGTGTGTGTGTGTGTGTGTACAGTCTGTACCTAAAGATGCACGGATATCAGAAAAGAAACACCCGAAGGTGCTGGGGAAGACCCAGAGAAGCACTGTCTTCACCTGCCTTTAGAGCAGTCCTGTACCACCCTTGGAGGCCTGCGCTGTGTTGACGATGGGTACAGGCACGCGCAGGACACTCCATTAGATATCAAGGGACATAACTGCTCCTGAACAGAGGTAAATCAGACTGCAGGATGCAACTCATAACAGCCTTAAAATAGCATCCCCATGGGTGTACCAGCCCGTATTTCATGACTGCAGAGCCCACCGGCAAAAACACCACCCTCCAGCTGCCGAGCACACCCCACAGACCAACCACCCCTGCCCACGGACAGATGAAGACAGTGCCACTCCAGACACAGCCAAGCTTTCGCCATACGGTCTTATGTGCCCTCAAGAGAGAATCCAAAGTTGTAGTCTTTCCAACTGTCAACAGGACTTTCCCTGTGGTCAGTGGGTCTTTCCTCACCGTCACTGGACCTTTCTCCAGGGTCAGCCTAGTTAAGGCAAAGAAGAAAAAGAAACACCCGAAGGTGCTGGGGATGGAGACCCAGAGAAGCACTGTCTTCACCTGCCTTTAGAGCAGTCCTGTACCACCCTTGGAGGCCTGCGCTGTGTTGACAATGGGTACAGGTGTGTGTGTGTGTGTGTGTGTGTGTGTGTGTGTGTCTGTCGTCGTCTGTCTGTCTGTCTGTCTGTCAGCAGTCTGTACCTAAAGATGCACGGATATCATAATGTTCTTTGACTGAGATGTAAATATAGATTTGGTTAATTTTTTTTTTTTTTTTTTTTTAACTCGGTGTTTTGAGCACATGGCCTGAACACAGGATCTACGACATGGCCTTTCCCTGGGAAGAAGAAATCCAAAAGGAGAGAATCTGTCTTTTCCACCTCGTTAGAGTTATCTGTATAAGTGATCTCCCTTTGGGATACCTAAAAGCATAGACAGCGCTGGTTCGATCTCAGAGGTGCTACTGTATTGATGTTTAGAGTATGTTACTCTACCATCCTCTCTCCCGGCTCATATAAGTTATCTCCCTTTCACTCTTAAGTTTGGCTGTGTGCCATCGAATTTTAGGGTATGATAGTCTATTCATCCACTCTCCAGGCTCATATCAGTTGTGTCCCTTTCACTGTATGGTTGACTGTCTGCCATCGATTTTACAGGGTATGCTACTCGACCCTCCCACTCTCCAGGCTCACATCAGTTACGTCCCTTTCACTCTAAGTTTTGTCAGACATACTACTTTTGATTGATGTGGGCGTTAAACCTAACTTGTCAATCACCCAAATTTCAGATGCTAGGGTGGCTCAGCGGTTTAACACCGAGTTTACGGTTCCGAATTCGAATCCTGGTGGCCTCCAACGTAAAACCTGGCATTTTTTGCTGCCCATCTTAACATGTTGTCGTTCTGGTGGATCGATGTATTGTTATGAAAATCCTTTTGCCCATTCTCCAAGAGCCCGTCTGCCGTGTCCACTTTGGTGAGTATGAACCCTAGTGAAATCTGGTGTTCCTGTCCATCGAGTGCGAGTACCAAGAAGGCTGACCAAGGTCCAGGATGTGATGATGATGATGATGATGATGATGATAGAGTGTTCGTTGCTGACGTCACACTGTGGACAATCTGCGGGAACTGCAGGCCGCTGGTCTTCATGGGGTTTATATCACTTCGGACATGTTTACCTTTTTTGTGATTTTTTTTTTTTTTTTTTTTAACAGCCACTATGTCCTGTCGGTGTGATTCGGTATATGACGTCGGACATTGTGTCTTGTGTTTTTTTTCTTTGCGTGTTTACAATCGCTGCGGCAGGGTTAGATGTTAACGGTGTTGGTTTGTAGGATGTGACTGTATTTAACGGCACCGAAAGCGTGTCTGTGTGTCACTCGTGGTTTTTTTTTTTTGGTGACGCTGTTTTCTGCTCTTTGGAGCACCATGTTTTGATGTACATATTTCATACGCTAGTATATATAAGTACGTTTCTGTAAACTGTTCTTCCCAGAACGTGTGAGTGTAAGCCACTGGTGGTGTTTCCTGCTGGTTTGGTTCGTTGGGGTGGTTGGCTATTCTTCTTTGTTTGTTTGTTTGTTTGTTTGTTTTGTTTGTTTGTTTGTTTTTAATCCAAACAAGTTGACCGTTCTTGAACGAGATGTCAGTGATATACATACTTCTTGCTGAACGAATCTACACCTGTTTGTTTGTCTGTCTGTTTGTTTGCTTGCTTTGCTCATGTTGGGGTAGCGACAAGAGGGCATTTTCCCCCATTAATAACCTCAGCGGGAAAGAAAAAAAAAAACAACAACAATGTCGTAACAAGCATTCTTGCTCTAAATAACACGTTCTTTCACGGACAGCTTCGTTCGTGTTCTTTGCAGGAACATCGATGCATATGGTTCTGTTCTGAACTTGAATCATGCCACCAGGAATGGCTTCTCATTCAGCATCGTTCACGATGAAGAAGAAACCACCTGGAGATCCACCGAACGCATGCGAGGATCACAGCTTTGAGGGGGACCACACAAAAGCATCGGTTGTCCATCACAAATTCTACTGGAATTTAACGGCACAGCTTTAGCGCAGAGACCTGAGCGGTCATAGAGATGGACGCACTTGGGAGTATAAGTTACCCGAATGATCGTTTTCCAGCCAGAGGATACGGCTGTTGTTGGTGCAAGGCACGAAAGACACAGTGAGAAAATATTTCCTTTCTGACGTCCTAGCCTTTAAAATTAATAATTATCTTCTTTGTGTCGAATATGGAGTGAAATTTTTTTTTTCCTTTTTTCTTTTTTTGAAAGAAGGCTGAATCAGGAACTGGTTTTGTTTCACATCTTTGTCTCTTCTACTTACATACATTGTTTAGACAGACAGACAGACAGACGGACACGTGTACAGGCAGACATACAGATAGACATAGACAGATCGACAAACATGTACACAGGTAGACGGGACAGACAGACAGCCAGACAGAGAGATGGCTGAATTCCTAACGACTGCTGGCAATCATTAGCTCAAGCACTGCGTTGAGTGCCGCCATGGCCGCCAAGATCATGTGACCCCATGACCCTGTGTCGCCACATGACCTCGTGAATCTCAATGTATGTCAGCCAATCAGAGAGCGTTTTGCAATGCGTCGAGCCTCAGCCAATCAGGGCAAGTCAGGGTGTAACACGAAAGATGTGACAGCTTGAAAATAAAGGAATAAATATAAACTAGCATGAAGAGATACATGAACTGAAACAGCGACTAGTCTCTTTCTCTTCTCTGTTTACACGCACAACTCTTGACATAAGTGGAGGGTTGGGCGGTTGGCCGACTACTGTCAACCTCTTCACGACTGCAAGTGCAGCAAAAATGAAAATAGATATACTTCTTCTTCTTCCTTCTTTCTTTGAACATCCGCCATCACCATTTTGATGGTTCTGATGTGTGTAAAAAACTGGGGGGGGGGGGGGGGGGGGGGGGGGGGTTTCCACAGGGTGTTGACATAGACGCATAGGACTGGCAGTAGGGAGGGGGGGAGGACTTGTGGGGTTGGGGGGGGAGTGGGGTGAGGGCGCTGGTTGGTCAGATTTGGGACTTGAAACACTCCACTGAGGCTGAGGAATAACCTCAGGAGGCAGGCTGTTCCAGTCCCTGACAGTCCTCGGGAAGAAGGAAAACTTCCTGTAGTTGGTTTTGCAAGCGGGGAGGAGATAAGTCTCCCCATGAGACTGTCTTGTAGACCGTGCTGGGGTGTTTGGTATAGGCCTGAATGGGGTGTTTATGCTGACCTCTTCACGATGGTGTTTGAAGAAGGTGGTCAGCCTTGCTGCTCTTCTTCTGTCAGCTAGAGTGGACCACTGTAGATGTGTCAGCATGGAATCGACACTAGAGGTGTGACGGTGGCGGTTCACAACCCATCGAGCTGCACGGCGTTGGACTTTTTCCATTTTGTTGATGTTTTTGGCAGTATAGGGGTCCCAGACAGGTGAGGCATATTCAAGGGTGGGGCGAACTAGGGCCTTGTAGGCAGTTTCCTTGATGTTAATAGAGCCTACTCTCAGGTTTCGCCTGAGGAACCCTAAGGTCTTGTTTGCCCTGTTTGTTGTATTGGAGATGTGGGTGTCCCAGCTAAGATCTTGGGAGATGGTGACACCCAGGTACTTTGTCTCTTCAACGCTTTTGAGATTTTCGCAGTGGAGATTGTATGTGCCAGTCAGTGTGTTTTTCTTCCTGGAGACGTGGAGGGCTTGACACTTGTCTGGGTGGAAGGACATTTTCCATTTTGTTTCCCAGGCTGCCATGTGGTCCAGGTCCTGTTGTAGCTTCCTTTGGTCTTGGGGGGAAACTACAGTTCTGTGGCAGAGGGTGTCATCTGCAAAGAGCCGTGTTGTTGAGGAGAGTTGTTCAGGGAGGTCGTTTATATAGAGGAGAAAAAGGGCTGGGCCCAGGACTGATCCCTGGGGGACTCCTGACTCTACTGGGACGGCCTTTGAAGAGGCTCCATCAACAACCACCGCCTGCTGTCGGTTTGCCAGGAAGTTCTTTATCCATTCATGGACCTGGCCAGTGATCCCGTAATGTCGGAGCTTGTGGATTAGAAGGGAGTGGCAGACTTTGTCAAAGGCTTTGGAGAAATCCATCACCAAGACGTCTGATTGTTTTCCCTTTTCCATATTGTAGGATAGCTCATCCACAAGCCCCAGCAGTTGGCTTTCACAGGATCTGCCTCGCCGGAAGCCATGCTGTTCCTCACGCAGGATGTTGTTTGCCTCTGCAAATCCCATAATTGTGCTGACTACAATGTGCTCTAGGATTTTGCACGGCACACTCGTGAGGGAGATGGGGCGATAGTTTTCAGGCCTTATCGTTCACCCTTCTTGAACACCGGAGAGACGTTTGCCCTTTTCCAGTCTTTTGGTACAATGCCTGTATTTATGGAGAGTTGCTTATCAGTCATTATAGAGTTGCTTATCAGTCACTATGTTTATCATGACAGTGGCTGCAATAAACACAATTGCTATGTTTCTTTATTCTGAGTTTACAGCAACTACAGCCATTCATACTTTTTGTGATACTCTGAGATTTACATGTGATTATGCAGATAAAACTCCTTGCGCACTGTCCTCTTTCTGCGCACTTGTACTTTTCCAATTTTTTTTTTAACTTTTCTCGACTGGACAGGTTTTTTTTTTGTTTTTTTGTTGTTTTTTTTTTGCCCATGCACGTGTTACCATCAACCCTGGACTATAATATATACCAGTACTAGAGAACGAGAAACTTCTTCACCTGCAACCTACTGTCTGCTCTCTGGGGAATATTGTTGTATGCGTCTCTTTAATGTGTGTGTGTGTGTGTGTCTGTGTGTCTGTGTGTGTGTGTGTCCTTTTTTTTTCAAACGTCTGAAGAAGACATGTTCGTTGAAATTTGTCTTCTCTGTTTTGTATTCTGTGTTGTTGAAGAGGAGTGACTTTGTACTCTTAATTTTTGTGTTTATTCGTATTTCGGCTAGTTTTTAGTGTGTTTCAATTTCTTCCTTTTTGTTGCCTTTTCCTCCAACTAAATGTATGTTTTGACCTGCTGTTGAACGACTCAACTGGCACTGGTTGTGACTTGTTTCATTCGCCGTCATTTTCCGACAGTCGATTTGGATGGGACATGGTAGACAACTCGTCTGTGCACTCGTCTGTTTCGTCCTGAGATCGGATGGATGGTCTCCCATGCATTGTGCGCCGCGCGAAACGTTTTAGTGAAAAAAGCTAGTGAAACCAAAGAGTCAACTGGTGTTACGGGAAGTTCATGAAAGAGGTGAATTGTGTGAAATGGAATGTACAGTACAGAGTGGTTCGCTGTCGTGGGATGTCGAACAGTTCTATGTCCGACATTGGAATACTTTGTTATATGAATGTGTGTTTTTAAATAACACGTACATCGTTTGTATTTCTGGCACAGTGAGACCATTTTTCAGTTGCATGTCTTTTATTTCGTCGCTGGATAATTTCAGTTATGTTATTATCTGTAGGAGTACTCTGTGTGTGTCTATTTATTGGTCTATCTATGGTTTAACTCATGTTCTACCTTTGGAGAACCAAAGAAAAAAAAAATTTCTAGGTACCGTGTTGAGGTGGAGAGGCGGAGTGGGGGGGAGGAAGAGGGCGGGGAACAAGATGAGGAGGAGGAGGGGGGTGGATGTACATGTATAATGCTATCTTTGTAAGAAATGGGTATGTATGTCTTTATGCGTGTGCCTGTGCGTATGCGCATGTGTGTCATGTTTGTGTTTCTGTGTACTGTTAGCTGTAATTTATCTGTAGGCCAACCACCGTGCATGCCGATGGTGTACATAGTTTTGCAGGACTGTCGTGCGGACGTTCTGAAGGTGTATAGAGTTCTCTTACTTCGCGCTGTGTAGACTGTGCACACTTCTGCTTGTTTTTGGTTTTGTTTTTTGCCATATACAGTAAACTTATGAGAGTTCTCTTACTCCTTTTAATCCGTGTTCTGACCTGTTTGTCGCTCGCCTGGTCTTCGGATCTGAGAGAGAGAGAGAGGTGTGTGTGTGTGTGTGTGTGTGTGTGTGTGTGGTGTGTTTCAAGGGGTTTGGATAGAAATGAGAATATGGGTATATTAGAACAGATCTGAAATTATTTGGAGAGAGAGAGAGAGAGAGAGAGAGAGAGAGAGAGAGAGCAGAGAATTGTAATCATCTGAGAGCAGGAGGAGAATTGTAATCATCTCCATTATCATCTTTACGGTGTTCGTGCTGCGTGCAGCCGATTCCATTGCATACTTTTTTGTTGTTGTGATGCCGTTTCTTGCGATCTAATAATGATCCAAGGGAGGAAACCCGAGCAAAAACTCTGAAACAATGTGACAGCTCAACCCCCATGTTTACATGTTGTGGCGATACATGCACGTGGTTTCTGCAGATTCATTTGAAGTACAGTATACCCGTCCCTTCTCTCTGCTCATATAGGTCAACATTTTTCTCCTGTTGATCTGGTTGATAACGTATGAAAAGAAAACCTCAACCAGTCACCAACAAGCCTATATACGCAATGCAGTTGTCAACCTGTCACCAACAAGCCTATATACGCAATGCAGTTGTCAACCTGTCACCAACAAGCCTATATACGCAATACAGTTCTCACAAAGGAGAAAGAGGGTGGAGTTAAACTGCATTTTTGCCAGACTTCGCATTTGTTAGGTTTTATCGGGGTGTCGAAAACAGAGAGTGCTGCTCAAATTTCCTGGCACTGCAGGTGTCTGTATCCCTCCAACCTGGTTGACACTGGTTATATTATGAAAGTAAGCATGGAGTACAGCCCTGTCATGCGTCTTGGACCTGAATGGAAATCTGTGGCATCATCTACATCATCCTCATCCTCGTTGATCAGCATACAAAAAGTGTCTCAAAAAATTCTGTGGCCCTTCATGCCTTGCTCTGAGGGTGACCTCAGTATTGGTGGCCTGTCCTCGTCCATGCCACTGGTTTGGTTTGGTTGGGTTCATGGAGACTGTTGTTAGATGGACATGGTGGCCTCTCTGAAGGGAGAGCTCACTCATGCTGGCTCAGCGATTAAGCAAACATTGTCATCAGTAAGCGGTTTAGTCATCAGGAATGTGGAACTGTGGGAGCAGAACCAGACACATCAATTCCCTGCGGAGAAAGAGGTGAAAAAGAGGAAATGGCGTTGGATAGGCCACACACTAAGGAAGCCCATCGACGACATGACGCAACATGCTCTGCGCTGGAACCCACAGGGACAGAGGAGAAGGGGAAGACCTAGGTATTCATGGAGGAGAGACTAGGATGCAGAGAGGAAGAGAGTGGGATACACCTGGAGAGAATTGGAAAGGACAGCCCAGAACAGTGCGCGATTGTTGTTGGCCTTTGCTCCAGTGGGAGCTGATGGCTTGAACTGAATTGAACTGAAGAGGTTTAGTAAGTGGAGTCCTGCATATGCTGGATTAGAACAAGAACCATTGAACACTATCAAAGTCGATTCAGCTGCAGTGCAGTTGAACACTATCAAAGTCGATTCAGCTGGTGGCTGCCTCACGACGACATTGTTGTCAACTGTATGTTTCTATACATGTTCACAATGCACTTGCTGTTATCAGGATTACGAACCTCACAATGCACACTTCCACATGCATCCATACTACACATAATAACCATACGATCTCATGATAAAGATTGAATGATCACCTTTTGATGCATGCATAATTATGTGCATTTACAAATATGCATATGTGCCCTGTTTGACTGTGTGTGTGTGTGTGTGTGTGCGCACATGCGTGTGTGTGTGCACAACACACACACTTGTGCATGTATGCATCGTGTATGTGTGGAACGGTGATACATATTCATTCATACATCATGTAACGTGCAGACATGACGAGTGCATGCATGTGTGCGTGTATGTGCAATTGTGTATGGTTGTATGCCCATATTGTTTGTGTTATGTATGTGTGTGTGGATACCTGTACAGTGAATGTGAGAAATGCTTTTGCATATTCATACACAATATAAAGTGTAAGGTAAGCATGAAAGAGAAACACAACCCACTTGCTTGATCGTCACAGAATCAGACATAAGCACCTTTTCAGAACCAAGTATATTTCCACCAAAGATAATGCATATATATCTTGCTCTTCAGCCCCAATGATGGTGATGTATACGGTTAATGAGAGACCACTGAATTCATTACAGCAAGAACCACTCCCTAAAATTTCAGGTAAAACTCATAATCTGCATCAGTTCAATAAAAGTCACAAACCTCCCTTAATGGTACTTCACCAAAATGCAAACAACACAAGAGCAGTTTTGACTTGCATGTTATATACAAAGCAATGGGCATCAGATAGATAGAGATCTTGTCAATTATAAAGATATAATAAAATCTACTCCAAATACTTCTGCTATTGCAGTAAAATGACAAACTTCAAAATATAAGGCCATGGCAATGTTGTATTTCTCTGTGCAAGAATTTTATTCTGATTAGTTTTCAACATGCTAAAAATTCATTATAAAAATTTGTCATCAGCCAGAAGTCTTGAGCGATGAAGAGATAGGTTCAAATGTCTACTTATAAAGATCTCTTTACATATGATGTCAGACTCTAAAAATCATGGAGAGAGCTAAAGAAAATAAATAATTAATTATGCAGCCTTTCAAACCTTTCACACCAACCAATCATACAACCCCCACCCCCCTCCCATGTCAATCCTGAATATCAAGTAACTTTTTTTTTCTTTTGATTACAGCAATTTCATTTTCTTTCTTTTTTTTTTTTTGTCATTCCATTGTTTTTGGCAAGATATGACAGATTCCATATGCCTCCAAACCCTCTGTCCTCTTCCCCACTCTCCCTCCCCAACCTACAACTCCATCCCCACCTTTTCCCATCAAAAATGGGGAAAACCCACACACCCATGCACCATGTATCACAGGATCATCCCAAATTCAAGCCAAGGTGGTGCCAATAACATAAATGTTTCCAATCTTGCCGACACCGTGTCATCAACGACGACATGCGTCTTCCATCTCCTGCCTCTCCCCCATCACCCCTCCCACAATCCTCCCATACACCCCTTTCCCTGTCTCTCCCCCGCTTCTATCCCCATCCCCAACTTCCTTTTGATAGATATGGACTCATCTGTCATAACACACAAATGTTTACAATGCAACAAAAAACAAAGGCACAACCAAACAAGCATGCTCGCACTTCATGACTGCAACAGGACCCAGGAAATCTCCAAACTAAACTTCTGCACACTCTCTAACCTCTCTCTCTTTCATACCCGGTCTGCACCAATCCCCGTTTCAGGCAGCAACACAAAACCTGTTATCGCTGATATTCTGAATGATAGATACACCGATCTGTTCTTTCCACATGCAAAACTCGTAACTGGATTCAGCCAATCCTGTTTTGTGAAGATGCACTGAAAATCATGGCATGTCCTCCCCCCCCCCCCCCCCCCCCCCCCCCATGTTAATTCTTACACAAAAATATTCATGTCAACACACTGACGAGACGTCTAATTACCCTGACAATACATTTCAGCAGCGACATCACAGCACATTGATAACCCCCCTTCCCCTCATCGCCCCACTCTCTCTTTTTCCTTCCATCTCCCCTCTTAGACACTCTTTTCCTTTCTTTCGTTTTTCTTTTTGTTAAATGTCTTTGAATCGGCAAGTGCTACATGATTTGTTAATAAATGGATTTGACAAATCAAGTCTGACTGACTCACTCCACAAAGTGTGCCAGTGGGAGTGGGGTTGAGGGGTTACAAGTGTACACATGATTAAAACCTTTGCCCCATGTCTACCTGCAAGTCGTGTCTGTTCCTGTTGTCAACACCTGGCTCTTTTGGTGACATTTGGCCTGCTATCCAATCTTTACTACCATCAACTGTTCACAAGTGTACTTCCCTTCTTACAAACTTGACCCACAACAGAGAGAGAAAAAAAAACATAGGTATCTGAAGAGCTACAGAAAACTGGTGAATGTCCACATCAGATCAATGGCCGCTCAATTCATCATACTCCAGGTTGACATTTGATCGATGGTGACTGAATTCATCTTAATCCTGCCACAAATCAAATAAGAAGAAAGAGAAAGATACACATAAAGGATCATGATATCAAAAGACCCTGTCAGAAATCTTGTTGAAGAAGAAAACAACCAAACTCCTGTTCAGTGTTAGGCTAATACAGCGCATATCTCACTACTGCCCACCAAAGTGCTGCTTTCAGTAGATCCAATATTAACCTTGACTGGAAATTTGATAAAAACCAGTCATGATTATCTTTCTATCACACACAATTGTTTTGCACACTCATTTAATATGCCTTTAAAAAAAAAATTTCAATCTATGCTTTCAGTCACTCAATACACTTCATCAAATAGAACCCCATCTACAGTCAATCAGTAAATATGCTTTCACAAAAACAAAGGGAAAAAAAAACCCTATGATACAGCTTTGAGTTGAGCGACACACACCAACACATCGTGAAAGACATTCTTACTGCAGCCCCCCTCCCCACAAACCCATCCACCCTCTTTCTATAGATATATACACACATCCTAGTCCCCATCTCTCCCTGTTTACAACACACAACCTCTCTTTCTTCACAGAACATCCACTCTCTCAATCTTTCTCTCTCTCCATGTCCCTCCCCACGTAAAACAGCAGTCACCTTCCACGCCAAACAATCTATTTTCACCATCCACCCTAGACAATCTTTTTTTTCACCTTCCACACTAAACAATCTATCTTCACCTTCCACCCTAGACAATCTATTTTCATCTTCCACACTAAAGAATCTATTTTCATATTCCGTTCTGAACAATCTGTCCAACACATTAAGATTTTCTGCCACAAGTAAGGACCACCATGCACTCCTCTCACAACGGAAGCTCTTTCACGCCACTACTATGTACAGACCAGCTACAATGTACAAGAAGGGAGTGCCCAGAGAAACAGGAGGGGGGGGGGGGGAGCCAGGATTTCAGGGGTTGTGGAGCTTAATAGCCGAGGACGACTGAGCGCTTGTCCCGTTCTTGGCCCGCGAGACAGTTCTGGCCTTGTCTGCTTGGCTGTTGTAGTACTTCTGCAACACACACGTTGTCAGTGTTTACAACGGTCTGACTGTTGTAGTACTTCTGCAACACACAGGTTGTCAGTGTTTACAACGGTCTGTTGTAGTACTTCTGCAACACACAGGTTGTCAGTGTTTACAACGGTCTGTTGTAGTACTTCTGCAACACACAGGTTGTCAGTGTTTACAATGGTCTGTTGTAGTACTTCTGCAACACACAGGTTGTCAGTGTTTACAATGGTCTGACTGTTGTAGTACTTCTGCAACACACAGGTTGTCAGTGTTTACAATGGTCTGTTGTAGTACTTCTGCAACACACAGGTTGTCGGTGTTTACAATGGACTGTTGTAGTACTTCTGCAACACACAGGTTGTCAGTGTTTACAATGGTCTGTTGTAGTACTTCTGCAACACAGGTTGTCAGTGTTTACAATGGTCTGACTGTTGTAGTACTTCTGCAACACACAGGTTGTCAGTGTTTACAATGGTCTGTTGTAGTACTTCTGCAACACACAGGTTGTCGGTGTTTACAACGGTCTGTTGTAGTACTTCTGCAACACACAGGTTGTCGGTGTTTACAATGGTCTGTTGTAGTACTTCTGCAACACAGGTTGTCGGTGTTTACAACGGTCTGTTGTAGTACTTCTGCAACACACAGGTTGTCAGTGTTTACAATGGTCTGTTGTAGTACTTCTGCAACACAGGTTGTCGGTGTTTACAACGGTCTGTTGTAGTACTTCTGCAACACACAGGTTGTCAGTGTTTACAATGGTCTGTTGTAGTACTTCTGCAACACACAGGTTGTCAGTGTTTACAACGGTCTGTTGTAGTACTTCTGCAACACACAGGTTGTCAGTGTTTACAATGGTCTGACTGTTGTAGTACTTCTGCAACACACAGGTTGTCAGTGTTTACAACGGTCTGTTGTAGTACTTCTGCAACACACAGGTTGTCGGTGTTTACAATGGTCTGACTGTTGTAGTACTTCTGCAACAATAAGGCCATCCGTTTTCACAAAGATCCAGTGTTCACAATATTGGTTTAACTGTTGTAGTACTCACGGAACAAACAACAAGACATCAATGTTTACAGTGGTCCACAGTGTTCACACGTTGACTGTAATAGCACTTGTGTACAATCTTGGTTTGACCGTTAATAGTACTTATCGAACCAACTACTTGCTTACAATCTTGGTCTGACCGTTAATAGTACTTATAGAACAAACAAGTCATCAGTGTTCACAATGGTCTCCAGTGATCACAACACAGGTTTGACTGTTATATGGGGCGTGTCGACAATGAGGTTATAATGTCTAAAAAGAGAGAAAGCACACAACAACAGCAGCACAGTCCAAGAAGTACTGGAAGGCATTCTCCATTATCTATCCTCCAATGGCATCAACAGCTACAACCTACTTCAGTAAAACCGTCTTACCCGCTGGACCTTCGACATTTTGCGCACCGGCTTGGTCCCTGCGGGGATGGGAGCCCCAAGGTCAAAGAAGTCTCTCAGCATCAGGTTCTCCTGCACAAAACCATCATCAACACCAGTCGTCACCGTCATCCCTCAACACAATTGCCAACACACGTCAACAACATTAGCTACTGCAGCACAATTAACCGTCTTTAGTATGCACTTACCTGAGCTTAGTTACGCCGAAAACCCATCGGCAAGGTAAGTAACTCCGTAATTTGAACATGGTTACCCAATTTAAAAATTAATTTAAAAGAGAGGAAAGGAAATAGTGAAATGAAAATAATTTTAAAAATTCCTACGAATATATATGTTGCTATATCATAAGTTTGAAGAATATCATATGAGCCATTTACTCGTGGAAAAAAAAAAAATCTTCTTCAGAACGTTCTTCCGAATCATACCTGGAACATCATCCCAGTCGAAATCTAGGTCACTCTAAGCTTCATTACCCAGCACTTTCACCAAGTCTTATGCCGTAAATCCTACAAATCACAGTATCTTCATCACTAAATCTCGTTATAGAACAGCAGAAATCAAGGTTAGCGATGGCGAAAAACAGCATTTCGACCACAAAACTTTAAAAATTCGTAACTCGAGAACTACGGCACGTATCGACTCGTGGTTTTTTGCAAACGGAAGTAAATGGCCACAGGAAGAAGGAAGTCACGTTCTCGCGAGACTTCCTTTTCTACGAGAAATATGGCGGCGCCCATTGTTGCCACATGTTTTACCGGGCGCTGGCAGCTGCTCAGCGTTTTAGCCGTGTGATTTCCGGTTGGGCGCTAGCGGGTTCTCGCCTGTCAAGAGGGTTAACCACACACTTACAAAAAAACTACATGATTGTCTTTTCTCTTTACATGGGCTCTGATAAATATTCGCAGATTTCAAACCATTAGTTTGCCTCCTTCTTACCTGTTTTTGTTCTCTGGTTTTGAATTTTTTTTTTTTTTTGAGGGGGGTGGGGAGGGAGCAGGTGGGGAAGGGGCTTGGGAGGAGAGGGGAGAAGGGGGGGGGGGATGAAATGGACCCGTTTATCCTAAGAATGCTACTGGAAATCATTTCAACAAAAATTAGCATACTTTTAAAAAGTGTGAGTATTCTCATGAGGGTAAAAACACTGAGGCTAAAAACACTGAACAATCACAAAAGGGCGGGTGATAGAGAATTTGCCAGAACGGGTAATGCTGAAGTCAGTTTACAATAACTGCAATGAGCACGGTCTTTTCCCCTAAAAGATGATTCTTCAACACCTGGTTCACTGCCACTCTTTCCCAGAAATTCTCTCTCTCAAATACAGTTCTTTATTTTCTTTTCATATTTTACAGCCTGTAGCCCTACTGCTGTCTGTACATTTTGGCTTGTTGCAAAGCGAGACGACTGCAGGCAGAAATCTATACAAATCTTAAATAAATGTTAGCGAACCGACAAGAGAAACGTGAACAAACGAGTCACGAGACGAAACACGACGCGTTTCAACCTCCTAGGTCTTCTTCTGGCAAGACACGAACAAAGAAGACAATGAAAATGAACGAGTTTGGTACTCGGCTTTGTTCTCTTCACTCTTCAGCGCAAGGTACCTCCCTTACCTATCTACTACAAAGACTGAAGTTTTGGCTTGTCAGTACCAAACTCGTTCATTTTCGTTATCTTATTTGTTTGTGTCTTGCCTGAAGAAGACCAAAGAAGTCGAAACGCGTCGTGTTTTGTCTTATGACTCGTTTGCCCACGTTTCTCTTGGCGGTTCACTAACATTCATTTAAGATTCATTTTGGCTTGGTCATGGATGAAGCAGACTGACAAGACATCACAAGAAAAAGCCAGCAAGATCACTGCCCGTGTTGATCAAGGCATTCACTCTGGCACACCAAGACACCGCCATAGTTATAATCCTGAGGATCTTTATGTCTAGATGGTTTTCTTTCTTTCCTCTTCTTTCCCCTAAATGTTCAATTTATTTGAAGCACTTTTGTGGAACATGAGGACAGAATCCTCCTAAATTAGATGGGTATGCCCTTTGTGTATAATTTGCATGTAATAAAGGAACTTGTCAGCATCCATGTATGAAAAGCAAATAACCAAAGAAAGGGTGACTTTTTGTGTTTAACATTTCTGATCCTCAAAATTCAGTTCCACTTCAAAGCAGAGATCTTGGGTATCTGACAAGCCAAAACTTGTGTCTTTGTAGTAGACAGGTAAGGGAGGTAACAGGAGGGAAAGGGAGGGGAAGGAAAGACAGCAGGCAGGAAGTGCCGTGTCTACCTGCAGGTGGACCAGGACGCCGGAGTGGAGGGCGTTGCAGATGGCGTTGTACTGCACCTTGGTGGACCAGTCCTCCAGCATCAACATCTCGTTGCTGCCCATTTTGACCGACATCTCCTCCACCACTCCGTCCTGTCCACATACCAAACAACACACCAAACTGACTCATCTCTCACTGGGGAAACACAAAAATCCACAACATTTTTTTAAACCTTTCATTCAAAATGCTGACATCTGAAGCAAATCCGAGCGTCGAGTAGAGTGTCGCATCTAATTTTTGGTCCAGATGCAACTATAAACATCACACTGACACAGACTCCTCCGTCACTCTGTCCTATAAACATCACACTGACACAGACTCCTCCGTCACTCTGTCCTATAAACATCACACTGACGCAGACTCCTCCGTCACTCTGTCCTATAAACATCACACTGACACAGACTCCTCCGTCACTCTGTCCTGTAAACATCACACTGACACAGACTCCTCCGTCACTCTGTCCTATAAACATCACACTGACACAGACTCCTCCGTCACTCTGTCCTGTAAACATCACACTGACACAGACTCCTCCGTCACTCTGTCCTGTAAACATCACACTGACACAGACTCCTCCGTCACTCTGTCCTATAAACATCACACTGACACAGACTCCTCCGTCACTCTGTCCTATAAACATCACACTGACACAGACTCCTCCGTCACTCTGTCCTGTAAACATCACACTGACACAGACTCCTCCGTCACTCTGTCCTATAAACATCACACTGACACTAACTCCTCCGTCACTCTGTCCTGTAAACATCACACTGACACTAACTCCTCCGTCACTCTGTCCTATAACAGGGTTCCCACTTCCTCACAGGAAAAAAATTCAAGGGTTTTTCAAGGGTTTCTAAAGGGGATATTTTAATTTTTTAAGGGGCAAATTTAGCCGTACGATTGAAAAAAAAGAGTGAATAATTACCTTACACATGTAATCCAGCCATGATGATAAGGTGATTACACTTCTGTAGTCTTTTCCATGCTCAATATCATATACAAAAAATAAAAAATGAAGTCTTTATACAGAAACTGAGAAATCAGAAAAAGAAAACTTTCAATCTGCTTTCTGGACCAGTATCTGACATGGGATGTCCAGCTGCTTCTGTTTCAAGTCCTTATTCAATGATTCATCAAAAAGCATGACATATTCATTAATTCTCTTCCGGCAGCTGCAGCGGAGGCCCCCTCTCTGGCACATTTCAGGAGGGAGCTCTGCAAACTTTACTTTTAAAATACAGCCACTGTATGTGTTGTGTGGAAGTGTGTGTGAATGGTTGGCGGGCCTGGACTAGCCTAATGCTTGTTCTGGGGCAGGATCGGGAGCGGGATAACCCCTCTTGAAAAGGTGAACGTGGGTAGCCTTCCTGCAGCTCCACACTGAACTGTTTGTTTTTTTTAAACTTTTTTTTAATTGCTTTAAACAAAATGACAATAACAAATACACAAAAGAAATCATATTCATTATAAGTGAATTAAATAAAAGCTAGAAAAAAAGTATGAGAGAGAGAGAAAGAGAGAGGGAGGGAGGGAGTGGGGGAGTGAGAGAGAGAGAGAGAGAGAGAGATTGGGTTGGGTTTGTGCGTGACTTCAAATGCTTTCAGTAACATGCTTTAAATCAAGTTTTGGATGTTGGACAAACAAGCTGTAAAACACAGTGGAGAGTACATGGGCAAACAAGACCTATATCAACCATATGTAGTGTAACACAAAAATACTAAATACTTGATTACATGCGGGAGCAAAAGTGCCTTTTGAACTGTTTTTAGTTTGGTGTGTGTGTGTGTGTGCTTGTGTGTGTGTGTGTGTCTCTCTCTCTCTGTCTCTTTCTGTGTGTGTGTCTGTGTGTGTGTGTGTGTGTGTGTGTGTGTGTGTGTGTGTGTGTGTGTGTCTCTCTCTCCTCTTTCTCTGTGTGTGTGTGTGTGCGTCTTTCTGTGTGTTGTGTGTGTGTGTGTGTGTGTGTGTGTGTGTGTGTGTGTGTGTGTGTCTCTCTCTATGTGTGTGTGTGTGTGTGTGTGTGTGTGTGTGTGTGTGTAGCTGGTGTAGGTAAGTGGGGTAGTGGGGGGGGGGGGGGGTAGGGGTGTGGTATGAATGCTGTCTTTTAAACAAGAAAGTAGGATTTTTTTTTTTTTTTAATTACAAATGTGCACACACGAGTCACTTTGTGTCTATGGAGACGACGTGACGATTGATTTGAAGATTCAGTATATGATTTCACTCTTTTTTCAGTTCTAACAGAAAAAAGGAGCAATGCCAAAAGTTGCAAAATATCTAATTTTAGTTTCCCCACGCCGATAGTTCGGCGCAATCGAGTAATATGTTAACATTGCTGCAAACAGTTTCGTGTCGTCTTCAGCAGATCGGAAACTGTGATGATTGTTGATGGCATGAATCGTCCACAACACTTCAGCTTTTAACTTTTAACACATCTGTCCCACTTGCTGTTATTGTGGATTGGCTGACGATTCTTACGGAGAAAAGGGTCTGACCTGATGTTGATGAATTTGATGATTGCAAAACGAAGTCCGTAAGACTAACTACCAGCCTACTCGCGTTTTCCAACTCCACATATTTTTCCTCTTTCCGTGACTTGCAACCGCGATTCGCCCACTGCCCGAACATCAACGGTCTTTTTGCACACTTTACGGAAAAAACGCATGTTTGTTGTCTCTGCATTCAGTGATCCAGTTTCAATATTCTTCCTTCTGTAACCACAACGGATCAAATGCGCAATTTCCCTTAGGCATGATGACAGACGCAACAGTGTTGGCATTCACCTAAGATTAGGGAGCATGGCGCACTTTGTCGGAAGTCGAACTGCGCATGCGCAAACAATAACCAACTATTGAATTGCTTCCCTTTGCTTGAAAAGCAGACGACACACAGAACGATTCGAGAGGCGAAAATCGATGTCCGAAGTCTTGTTCGCGTTTGTTCTCCGATTCGTCTTCAAATGTTACGGTCAGTTTTGGTCCGAAAACGATTTTTAAGGGGATTTCAAGGGATGGTAGGGATATCTGCAGTATTCAAGGGTTTTCAAGGGCCTTTTTGACCCAGTTGTATTTTAAAGGGTTTTCAAGGGTCTTCAAGGGCGTACGAACCCTGTATAAACATCACACTGACACAGACTCCTCCGTCACTCTGTCCTGTAAACATCACACTGACACAGACTCCTCCGTCACTCTGTCCTATAAACATCACACTGACACTAACTCCTCCGTCACTCTGTCCTATAAACATCACACTGACACAGACTCCTCCGTCACTCTGTCCTGTAAACATCACACTGACACAGACTCCTCCGTCACTCTGTCCTATAAACATCACGCTGACACAAACTCCTCCGTCACTCTGTCCTATAAACATTATGCTGACACAGACTCCTCCGTCACTCTGTCCTATAAACATCACACTGACACAGACTCCTCCGTCACTCTGTCCTGTAAACATCACACTGACACAGACTCCTCCGTCACTCTGTCCTATAAACATCACACTGACACAGACTCCTCCGTCACTCTGTCCTGTAAACATCACACTGACACAGACTCCTCCGTCACTCTGTCCTGTAAACATCACACTGACACAGACTCCTCCGTCACTCTGTCCTGTAAACATCACACTGACACAGACTCCTCCGTCATCTGTCCTGTAAACATCACGCTGACACAGACTCCTCCGTCATCTGTCCTGTAAACATCACACTGACACAGACTCCTCCGTCACTCTGTCCTGTAAACATCACACTGACACAGACTCCTCCGTCACTCTGTCCTGTAAACATCACACTGACACAGACTCCTCCGTCACTCTGTCCTGTAAACATCACACTGACACAGACTCCTCCGTCACTCTGTCCTGTAAACATCACACTGACACAGACTCCTCCGTCACTCTGTCCTATAAACATCACACTGACACAGACTCCTCCGTCACTCTGTCCTGTAAACATCACCTGACACAGACTCCTCCGTCACTCTGTCCTGTAAACATCACGCTGACACAGACTCCTCCGTCACTCTGTCCTGTAAACATCACACTGACACAGACTCCTCCGTCACTCTGTCCTGTAAACATCACACTGACACAGACTCCTCCGTCACTCTGTCCTGTAAACATCACCTGACACAGACTCCTCCGTCACTCTTGTCCTTAAACATCACGCTGACACAACTCCTCCGTCACTCTGTCCTGTAAACATCACACTGACACAGACTCCTCCGTCACTCTGTCCTGTAAACATCACGCTGACACTAACTCCTCCGTCACTCTGTCCTGTAAACATCACGCTGACACAAACTCCTCCGTCACTCTGTCCTATAAACATCACACTGACACTAACTCCTTCACCACCCACCCTCTCCACACAGAACACACTGACCAAAACACACTCTTTCATTCTGTCCAATATACACAGAACACACTGACCAAAACACACTCTTTCATTCTGTCCAATATACACAGAACACACTGACCAAAACACTCTTTCACCATTCTGTCCAGTAAACACAGAACACACTGACCAAAACACTCTTTCACGATTCTGTCCAACAAACACAGAACACACTGACCAAAACACTCTTTCACTATTCTGTCCAACAAACACAGTACACACTGACCAAAACACTCTTTCACCATTCTGTCCAATAAACACAGAACACACTGACCAAAACACACACTTTCACCATTCTGTCCAATAAACACAGAACACACTGAACGCACACTCCTTCACCACTTGACACTATCCACACACAACACACTGAATTGAGCAGACTCCTCCACAACTCTGTCCTGTCCACACACAATGAACTGAGACCCTCCATCACTCCATCCTATCAACACACAATACACTGAATTCAGCACTCCTCCATCACTCCATCCTATCGACACACAACACACTGAATTCAGCACTCCTCCATCACTCCATCCTATCAACACACTGAATTCAGCACTCCTCCATCACTCCATCCTATCAACACACAACACACTGAACTGAGAAGACTCCTCCATCCTATCAACACGCAACACACTGAACTGAGAAGACCCCTCCATCCTGTCAACACACAATACACTGAATTTAGCACTCCTCCATCACTCCATCCTATCAACACACAATACACCAACATGAATACACTCAGGGCTGCCTACCCCCTTCCGCCTCTTTCAGGGACATGCCTTTTCAAAACCAGGGACACTGACTGATTTCCAGGAACACATGCAGCGGTAGCACATATCACAACCACATCAACATTAAAGTGAAAGCTTGCCTTTATTTACACTGTGTACAACTTCTACAATGCTACTTTGCTTCTAGCGCACTGAAACTTCTTTGCGATGTCCGAGTCAGGAAACATCAATTTAACGCATCAGATGTCCAGCGCAGCCATCGGCAAATTCAGTTCAGCTGCAAGGTCAACCATCATCGTTTCAGCTCTTATGACGTCAAAAGTTTCCTGACTGGTTGACGTCTGAGCGCGCTGAAAGAATCCGCTAATGTTACAAGATTTCTCGCTCTCACGGATTTTTGTGTTCTTCTTGTGCTTTTCAGTGGCGACATGACGGGTTATTTCGTCCCTACCTCCAGATCCGATGGAGAACTCACACGCACAAATTTCACAAGACGCGTAAAGTCTCGATCTTGCCACGCTTGATGAACGGCCAGGTTTCCGTATACTATATTTTGACAGGAATGTCTGCCGACGTTTCTTCTTCTTGAGAGAAGCCCCATAGTCGAGATGGCCGTCGGCATTTTTACGCTTTCCGTGTTTCGCATCCATTTTTCTCGCTTTCAAAACTCGGGAAGACGGTGTATGCGCATGCGCACTGGTCAGTTCGGCAATGTTCGGGTCTTTCCGACGGATTTGGTCAGGATGGCCACGACCTAAGTCGGTCAGTCGGTGATCAGCTGACGAACTCGACTTCGTTTTTTTTGTTGTTGTTGTTGTTTTTTTCTCCCGAATTTTTTTTTTCGCGGGACATAGAATAAAAAAAGTGGATTCCAGGGACAGGCTGCATGATTTCATTATTTCGGGGGGCAAATACGGATACTCCGGGACGGTAAGCAGCCATGTACACTTCCTGTCCACACATATCACACTCAAGTGGACACAAACTCTTCCACCATTCTTTCCTGTCCATACACATCACACTTAAATGGACACAGACTCCTCCACATACTGAATGGAACACAGGGCTTCCATTGACACATTTTGCATGTAATGAACCACCCTTTACAACACCACTTCAGGCATCCTTTGAGACTTTGAGAAATAAAAGTCAGCTCGGGGGGCCGGATAGCTCAGTTGGTAGAGCGCCGGACTCGTGATCCTGGGGTTACGGGTTCGAATTTCGGTATAGGGGGATTTTTCCCTCGGAGTTAACATTGGTTCTGACTCCATTCCCCATATAGTCCTTCGAATGAGACTATAAACCGAGGTTCCGTGTGTGAACGCACGCATAACATCTTGCACACACGTAAAAATCCCATCACCAACTTTCGGAAGAGAAGGCCAGTTTGGCCGTTGGTATGGATGACACGTGACACATAGCATGCACCTTCCCCGAAGATGGAGTATGGCTGCCTTAATGGCGGGATAAAAAAGGGTCATACACACAAAACTCTACTGCCTGGCTAAACAGGGAGTGTCCACAGGAGTATCAGCCTGCGTACGCAGAAAGAAAGAAAGAAAGAAAAGTCAGCTCAGTCAACTCTTTAAAATTCTGTAATGCGGGTAACCACAGCAGATCAAAAGTTGGCAACAAAAGCCAACAAATCATTCACAGAGTTTTATCCAGTCAGAATAAAATGAAAAGGCATAGGTCTCATGTTTTGACAATCACAAAACAACCCACCCTCCCCTCCCCCACCTGCCCTGGGCATACTCACACAAAGCAAGCTAAAAATAGCATGCACATGCCAAGCCATGGAACAGACTTGCAAAGGCAAAATGGCAACATTGCAACACAGGTGAAACGTGAATGAAACTCAAAGGCAAACGGCAACATTGCAACACAGGTGAAACGTGAATGAAACTCAAAGGCAAAACGGCAAACATTGCAACACAGTGAAACGTGAATGAAACTCAAGGCAAAACGGCAACATGTCACACAACAAAGGCAAAACGCAACATTGCAACACAGGTGAAACGTGAATGAAACCCTTTACAATTCTATTCTGGAGGTAAAGTCGCTACGTGTTAAACAACCGCCAGCATGAGCCCTGGAAAAATCCAGACTCCTCCCACCACTCTGTCCTGTCCACACAGGAACCAAAACATGCCTTTCAAACAAACAGGTGTACACAGGCAGTGTGCTAGTTCTGTCCTGGAGGGGGGGGGGGGGGGGCACCTACCTGAACGTCTGCAGGATGTCCCTGAAGCGTGCTCTCTGCTGACGCAGGGCGTTGCGGGCTTGTGCTTGGTGCTCTCCGTGGACAGCTCCTTCAGCTGTTCACACAGCACCTCGTGTCCCCACGCTCTCGTCAAAGTCCTGACAACAAAACAAACATCAACCACCAGTTTGTCTCTCTGTCATCCATGCTATGTCAAAGTCCTGACAACAACAACAACAACAAACATCAACCCCCAGTTTGTCCTCTCTGTCATCCATGCTATGTCAAAGTCCTGACAACAACAACAACAAACATCAATCACCAGTTTGTCTCTCTGTCATCCATGCTATGTCAAAGTCCTGACAACAACAACAACAACAAACATCAACCACCAGTTTGTCTCTCTGTCATCCATGCTATGTCAAAGTCCTGACAACAACAACACAACAAACATCAACCACCAGTTTGTCTCTCTGTCATCCATGCTATGTCAAAGTCCTGACAACAACATCAATGAAATACAGCAATCACTGATTTATGTCTCTGTCCTCCAAGCTGTCGTCACAGTCCTGATATACAACAACAAAACACATCATCAACCGATTTCCCTCTCTGTCATCCATGCTATGTCAAAGTCCTGACAACAACAACAACAACACACATCATCAACCGATTTGCCTCTCTGTCATCCACCCTGATGTCGAAGTCCTGACAACAACAACAACAACAACAACAACAACAACAACAACAACAACAACAAAACACATCATCAACCGATTTGCCTCTCTGTCATCCACCCTGATGTCGAAGTCCTGAGAACAAGGACACAAAACAACTACACACACAAAAAAAATCATCTTTGAAGTCCTTCACACTGTCGCAAAATCCAGATCACACAATACCACAAAGCAACACAGCATCTCTGATTTATCCAGATCACACAATACCACAAACCAACACAGCAGTCTCTGTTTATCCAGATCACACAATACCACAAACCATTACAGCAGTCTCTGATTTATCCAGATCACACAATACCACAAAGCAATACAGCAGTCTCTGGTTTTATCCAGATCACACAATACCACAAACCAACACAGCATCTCTGGTTATATCCAGATCACACAATACCACAAACCAACACAGCAGTCTCTGGTTTATCCAGATCACACAATACCACAAACCAACACAGCAGTCTCTGGTTTATCCAGATCACACAATACCACAAACCAACACAGCAGTCTCTGGTTTATCCAGATCACACAATACCACAAACCAACACAGCAGTCTCTGGTTTATCCAGATCACACAATACCACAAACCAACACAGCAGTCTCTGTTTATCCAGATCACACAATACCACAAAACCAACACAGCAGTCTCTGGTTTATCCAGATCACACAATACCACAAACCAACACAGCAGTCTCTGGTTTATCCAGATCACACAATACCACAAACCAACACAGCAGTCTCTGGTTTATCCAGATCACACAATACCACAAACCAACACAGCAGTCTCTGGTTTATCCAGATCACACAATACCACAAACCAACACAGCAGTCTCTGGTTTATCCAGATCACACAATACCACAAACCAACACAGCAGTCTCTGGTTTATCCAGATCACACAATACCACAAACCAACACAGCAGTCTCTGGTTTATCCAGATCACACAATACCACAAACCAACACAGCAGTCTCTGGTTTATCCAGATCACACAATACCACAAACCAACACAGCAGTCTCTGGTTTATCCAGATCACACAATACCACAAACCAACACAGCAGTCTCTGGTTTATCCAGATCACACAATACCACAAACCAACACAGCAGTCTCTGGTTTATCCAGATCACACAATACCACAAACCAACACAGCAGTCTCTGGTTTATCCAGATCACACAATACCACAAACCAACACAGCAGTCTCTGGTTTATCCAGATCACACAATACCACAAACCAACACAGCAGTCTCTGGTTTATCCAGATCACACAATACCACAAACCAATACAGTAGTCTCTAATTTTATCCCTGTGTCCTACATGCCATCACCAAAGTCCTAACAAAAAGACCACCATAAAACAAAAAAAAAAAAAACATCATCTCGTCACTATCCCTGTGTCCTACATGCCATTACCAAAGTCCTAACAAAAAGACCACCATAAAACAAAATAAAACAAAACATCATCTCGTCACTATCCCTGTGTCCTACATGCCATCACCAAAGTCCTAACAAAAAGACCACCATAAAACAAAATAAAACAAAACATCATCTCGTCACTATCCCTGTGTCCTACATGCCATCAGCCAATTCCTGACACCAATACAAAACATCAGTTTCTGACTCATCTCTGTGCTCTCCACACTCTGAAAGCACAGATATATGAAAAACATGTGGACACATCAGGCATGGGAATTGGAAATTCAAAATCAGCTGAAACTAGGGGGGTCCGGGGGCATGCTCCCCCGGAAAAAAATTGAAATTTATGGTAAAATCTGAGCATTCTGTGCACGTAATTCCTTTAATTTTAAACAGCAAAAATGTGTATTTTCTGGACTAAAAATAGTGATTACAAAAGTATTCATTCTTTCTTCATGTTCATTCTCTCTGTAATAGACTGTCATACCCTTGTCAAAACAAAAACAAGCAAACAAAAAAATTCATAAATGTATTCACTACATGTTTAAAAAAGATAAAGCACCAGAAAAAATATACATATATATTTTTTTTTTTTTTTTTTTTTTTTTTTTGTTGCTGCAGGTTGCAATTGAACACTTCATTTCACAATACTTTCCCATAATTTCCATCTGTCTATTGTCAAAATTGCCTGGTAAGCGTTGGTTGTTTGCAAGAGTAGCACTCTTCTCCAAGTGTCGTTTGCCGGCCAGATGGTCCGTCAGCGCTACCAATCCACGACTTCCATACTGGACATGCTTGTTGCAAGTGACGCATCGTGCCTCGCCTGGCAAGTCCACTTTACGGAATCGCGTGCCGACACGTTCTTTCCTTAACTCTACTTTCCATTGTACTTCGTGCACAACTGCCACCCACTCCCACCTCCAGCCGTTCGCACACGAAGAGTCGTCGAATTTATTGCCTCGTTCAATGATACGCATCGCCATTGTTCTCTCTTCTCGAGCGGAAGCAGAAAGCAGAGTAAGCTGAACACACAATGTTTCAGTCGCCTCCGGGCATGCGCGAGACGGTGCACAGGATTCCCCCCCCCCCCCCCCCCCCCCTCACGAAAAACTTAATCGGCGGATTTTTTTTTTTTCCCGCGTTCAGATTTTTTTTTTCAGCGGACAGAATTTTTTTTCCAGCTGAAATACGCGAATCCGTGGCCAATTCCCATGCCTGACACATACTCGCACATAGATGGTGATGCAATTACTATCACCATGGTGATGATTTCCACAGTTAACCCACACTCTGAAAGCACAGATATGTGAAAAACATGTGGACACACACTCGCACACAGATGGTGATGCAATTTCTATCACCATGGTGATGATTCCACAGTTCCCAAGGAATATTAACTCAAGGGCAAATGGTCCCAAACTTGTGAATTAGCCAACAAAACTGAGGCAAACTGTGTAGCTTTTGAGTCAAACCATACATCTGACATTTGCTCCTGTTCCATACACCCGTTCATACCACACTCTCACACCTGGCACAAGCCAACAGGTACAGACCTCATCAATACAGCGGTTCAGATCATACAGCAAGGCGATGGCCTCCCCTGCAGCGATGCGCAGCTCCGTGTCTGAGCTCAGCAGCAGATCCCCCAGCAGACTGATGTGACTAAAAAGGAACACATTCTCCACATTACCACATATCCTCCCACATCACCACCCATGAACATATCCTCCACATCACCATATTTGAACAAATCCATATCACCACATTCTCCACATCACCAAACATGAATACATCTTCCACATCACAACACATGAACACATTCTCCACATCACCAAATATGAACACATTCCACACAACATATCAACACAACCACTTCACCATGATGGCAGAAATCAACAATCCGTGACAGAGACAACAGGTCTGCTTGACTGGCTACTTGTGTCGAGCACGCTTTTTATTTAGCTTTGTTATCAAAGCACTTGCATGAAAACGTGTGCGTGTGCGTGTGTGTGTGTGTGCGTGTTTGTGAATTTTTCTGCTTGTCTCCAAGAACAGACTTACGAAGCCAAACCATACTATCACAAACCAATTCCCTGTCAAATCCACACAGATTTTTTTTCTTTTTCTTTTTTTTTTATAAAAACACAAAAAAACATGAAAGAGAAGTTTGCAAGTATCTACCACCCATTCCCATCAACAAAACTGAAACTGATGGGTAAAAGAATAACTAAAGAGAAATAATGGTGTTCTATGTTACCTAACAGCACTCTTGACAAAACAGAAATGATCAATTTAATGGCTATATCAGTGCCAGCAATGGGAGAATCCCTTCCCACCACCCCCCACTTCCAAATGCAGCTCCAGGCAAATCCCCAAGTCCAGTCCCACAATAAAAACCCAAAACCAAGGGCTGGCTACTAACGACTGAGCCTTGTCCTGGACGAAGTAGTCGGGAGCGCGGGTCAGCAGGAGACACCAGGCGTCCAGACAGCTGATGTTGACCTCGCTCATCTGCGGGTTGGTGTGGGGCAGGCTGCCGCTGGCCTTGTGACGACACGACATCTTGAACATCCCCTCCATCACACTCATCTTCTCGTTCAGCTCCTGCACCACAGCCGGTCAAAACGGATTTCAACCCATCATTAAAAGTTTACGTAACAATTCCGGCAAACATGAACAAACGAATCACAAGACAAAACACGCTTTTTGACTTCCCAGGTCTTCTTCAGGCCAGGCCGACAACACTCAGGACAACCAAAATGAAGAACGAGCAATCACTTACCTTGTGACTGCTTTTTCTTTATTTTCGTCAGGACAACCAAAATGAAGAACGAGCAATCACTTACCTTGTGACCGCTCTTTCTTTATTTTCCTTGTCCTGAATGTTGTTGATCTGGCCTGAATAAGATCTAAGAGGTTGAAACGCATCCTGTTTTGAAATGTAATGTAATGTAATGTAAAAGGATATTTATAGAGCGCTTTACCTCGCAAGAGCCCAAAGCGCATGTCTTGTGATCCGTTTGTTCATTTTTGGCAGATTTATTGCATAATTTTTGGCAGATTTATTGCGTGATTTTTGGCAGATTTGTTTAGATTTCCGCCTGCAGTTGCCTCACTTTGCAAGTGATTTTTCCGTCACACTCTCTGTGGAAACTCTTACCATTCTGTCTAAAGCGTGGTCTACTACCAAACATAATGAACTCTTCTGCCCCACCAAACTGTCCATCAACAGGAAGGCTATTCCTTCTTTCACTGACTGAAACTGAATTTAATAGTTTTACTGCATTTTTAGCCATTCAAAACTAAGCACTACCATTTAATTCCCACTTTCTATCTGTCAAACCCAAAGTTAGCATTCAATTCCTGCTCTTTTTTCTGCTTATGGAAGAGTTCACATTTAAATGAACAACTTAAAATTTACATTGGCAGGATTCTATGTACAATCCCCCAACTATACAAATTATAACCCGCATAGGAATTAGTTATACACACACACACAAACTTTCTAAGCAAGCAAAGAGAGACAAACAGACTGAGAGAGAGAGAGAGCAGGAGGTAAGTTAGAAGACAAAAGCCCAAGACTTCTCACCATCACATCATCATCAACGGTGATAGCATGGACAAAGCAGCAAAGAGCCATTGTTGATGCGCACTGAAAATAACAAAGGAAAGTCGTCAATTTGACATCACAAGCACACAAACACACATGCACATAAACACACATGCACATAAACCATTCTTGAACAGTCTGTTAAAGAGACTTCAGTCTCAGAAGGCATCCTATCACAATCTCGCTCAGGAGAAAGCTCTGAATCATCATCTACAAGTACGCTATGGACAGCAACCAAAGCATTGGCATTCAACTGTGTTCTGATTCGATCTGAGACTTCTACACTCCAAAATACTAACAATGCATTTTCAACGCTCTGAAGAAACCTGTGCAAGAGACGTAAGCATGAAAACATGGTCCTGACTGTGAAAATAATTGGACCTGTCCAAGGATCTGGATCACACTATTTTGAAGTGTATCATGAAGCTGCCCGTACAGCAGCCATCTCATCACAAGTCATCTCCTAAGTTGCCCAACATAAGGTAAGCGTAAAATGCGCTCTGTCTCACAAACACTTTCTCTCTTTCACTCTCTCTCTCTCTCCCCCCCCTTAGCACACACAGGCACATACACAGCCTCCTAGGCCCTGACCTGTGCTCGTGTCTGCATGGGGGCGGAGTTGTCGGCAAGAACAGAAGCCAGAGTGACCTGGACGTCCTTGTAGACATGAGTGAACTCCCCTCCCAGCTGTATGGCCAGCAAGCCCAGACATCGCACCGCCAGCGTCTGTTCCTCCATCTTCCCCTTCTTCACACCTTCAGCAGGCTGTCTGTCACTGTCCTCCTTCCTGCAACGTAGTCACACACACTGTGTGCTGACAAACAGGCTTCATGCCTGCATGCGTTCCTGCAACGTAGTCACACACACTGTGTGCTGACAAACAGGCTTCATGCCTGTCACTGTCTCCTTCCTGCAACGTAGTCACACACACTGGTGCTGACAAACAGGCTTCATGCCTGTCACTGTCTCCTTCCTGCAACGTAGTCACACACACTGTGTGCTGACAAACAGGCTTCATGCCTGTCACTGTCTCCTTCCTGCAACGTAGTCACACACACTGTGTGCTGACAAACAGCTTCATGCCTGCATGCGTTCCAGCAGGCTATCCATCACTTTTCAAAAACTGTAATCAGGTCATAGGCACATTCAACAGAAATTATCAAAATGGAATGCTAACACTCATGTACGCATACAAAAACAAAGAATTTGTTCATACGCTCATGAACACACACGCTCAAGCAAACACACACACTCAAGCAAACACACACACTCAAGCAAACACACACGCTCATGAACACACACGCTCATGAACACACACGCTCAAGCAAACACACACAAACTTACTCCATGTAAACCACGGACATGTGCCCACTGTTGGCGCACTTCAGCAGCTCCCACAGTCATCTCACAGATGTCATAGCCACATAAAGTACTTGTGTTTTTTCCAAAGGCACCGATATCACACATGAAAAGTGAATCACGCCCACAACCAGCCATTGTGGTTCAGTGCACCGATAACACACATGAAAAGTGAAACACGCCCACAACCAGCCATTGTGGTTCAAGGGTCAGTGCAGGGGAGGGGGGAGGGGGGCAGCCTGAAAGGTCAAGGAGTTGATTCCCTTCATAGGCATTTACTGGTAAAAATTTTTCGGTCCCCGGCTAGCTCCTTCAGAGGCTTGTGAGACACCAAGCTATGGGCTTAGAAGATAAGCCTAGAACTACACTGTTAAGGTTAATCTATTGAGCGAATGCAGCTCTGATGATGTTGATCAAATTCCCATACCAACATTGCAGGTGTCTGTACAGCACATATTTGAATAACACCAACAAGTATTAGGGCAGCAACCCTACAATCCCATTACAAAGTCTCACCAAAATGAACCCCATACCATAATCTTTATCACCCTCATTGATCAAAAAAAAAAAAATGATCAAAAAGTTCTTCATTCTGACGCCCTTCATGGCCTGCTCTGATGGGGACCTCAATTTTCATTCCCTTCCATGTAAAGGGTCCGCGCCCACAGTGAGGTCATGTTAAATCATTGCTATCGCAAGGTCCACGACTGTCCTTAAATGGACAAGTAGTGCCACGTTTTTAGGTGACCTCAGCTTTGTTCCCCTTTCTCTGTCCATGCCCATAATGGGTTTCTCTCCAAGTCATTGGCACTGCTTTGTTCCCCTTTCTCTGTCCATGCCCATAATGGGTTTCTCTCCAAGTCATTGGGACAGCTTTGTTCCCCTTTCTCTGTCCATGCCCATAATGGGTTTCTCTCCAAGTCATTGGCACTGCTTTGTTCCCCTTTCTCTGTCCATGCCCATAATGGGTTTCTCTCCAAGTCATTGGCACTGCTTTGTTCCCCTTTCTCTGTCCATGCCCATAATGGGTTTCTCTCCAAGTCATTGGCACTGCTTTGTTCCCCTTTCTCTGTCCATGCCCATAATGGGTTTCTCTCCAAGTCATTGGCACTGCTTTGTTCCCCTTTCTCTGTCCATGCCCATAATGGGTTTCTCTCCAAGTCATTGGCACTGTCAAGTTCATGAGGACTGTTGTTTGGGTGGAAGTGGCGGCACCCTCAAAAGGATGACACCCGCCCATGATGGCACCACAACTCAGCAGTTACCATCATCAGAACGGCACTTAGCAAGTGGTTTTCTGGTTCAAAGCAGGCAGCATATTTCTGCAGTGTCTCCTCTGGTGGGTTGTGTCACGGAGACCTGAAATTCATAGCTCCCTGTTGAATGCTGGTGCTGGTAATGAGCAGAGTACCTAGGTGTGGCTGTGCGGGCTGGCTTGCATGAATGCCATGGTAGTGGAGTAATGCCACTCAAGGAGCACAGAAGATCACACACACACACACACACACACACACACACACACACACACACACACACACACACATGAGCACGCATGTGCGCGTGCACACACACATATATGCACGCACACTTATGCACATGCTCCCGTAACTACATGTGTTCTTAAACAACACACACACACACACACACACACACACACACACACACACACACACACACACACACAAGAACACAACTGTCGAAACCGATTCCCTGCATATTCCACATATCAATGGAAGATAGGGAAAGAAAGAGAGATCACCATGAGACTTCATGCTAACTTACAACAGTAAGTAATGAAGCTCATGTGAATTCAATATCAGCTCAGGCCTTACACCAACACCAGCAGAAATAAAGCGAACACCCAACATTGAAAACATTGTCAACATTCATCTTAAATGGCATGCTTCGTGTGTGTCCAAAGCACACTTTTAAGCCGTCTTTAAAGCAAGGTAATGGCTTCACACTCAAGCAAAAATTTAACTTGTTTAACACACAAAACTGAGTGCAATGTAACTTATTTGATACATGATACACAACAGACAAGCGCGTTTCTGAAAAACCATGTCTTTTCCAGAAATCAGAACAACAGACAACAAACATGCACAGACTGATGCTGCTCAGACCGCAGTCTGTTTTGTTTTCCTTTCATCGATAAACTCACTAAATCGTTTTAAAATGCGTTAAAGAAAAAGGAAAAAAAAAAGAAGGATGACACATGTATCATGATAAAAAGGGACAATGGTTACCTCTTCTGAAGGAACTCGGCACAGTACTTCTTACACAGACCCTGCTTCAGTGCTTCCAGAGACTTCTTACGTTGAGGGGCGCTGCAAGAAGAAAATAAAACACACACATCTGAGCCAAAGAAATAACACATTAGAAATCCTAAGCAGCACCAGCTGCTGTGGTGCGGTGGTTTGTGTCACAGACCTGCAGGATGAATTAATATTATGGGTTCGATTCTCAGCAGAGGTATTCCATTCAATGTCTCTCCAACTTGTACAAGAGCTGCCCAAATATCCTGAGCAACCCAGCAAGTGTCTGTATCTTTCGGACCTGGTTGACACTGGGATATATCATGACAGGAAGCCTCAAGTTCAGTCCTGTCTCAAACCTGAATGCAAAACTCTGTAACAAAACTTTTGTCTTCACTGATCATAACTTTAAAAAAAAAATTCTTTTAAAAAGCCTTGAATTATGTAGCCTTTTACGCCCTGTTCTCACAGTGATCTTAATTTCAATCTCCTCTCCTCAATACTCAAGCTAATCATTGTCAAAAAGAGATCAAGCTGGTATTTTCCTGGCTACAGTATATCAAACAGGCATCACTGAACACCATCTAAGTAACTCGGCAGCAGTGCAGTGTCTCCCCTGTTGGGTTGCCTCCTGACAGATTACTGCGGATTGCCCTTGCAGGGAGAATAACAGGATGTACCTGGTTCGGCTGTATACAGGCAGCGAAATGGGCCATGTGCCAGTAATACAACTGGGAGGACATGGAAAATTGGAAGGGGGAGGGGTGGGAATCCAAAGAAGACGGTTTATCATCGTTTTATTTATATTGTTAGCAAGTCATACGCTGACAGAAGCAAAATGGGATGTGAACTGCCTACACCATGTGTATTAACCTTCTTGCACTCTAACACATTGTAGACTAAAATCACATGACGAAAAAAAGTTATATAAACTTGGAATGCCTTCACACCATTTTTTTTTTAGGTAGAAGTGAAACTGCTCTTGCATAAACTTTTTCTCCATGTCGTATTTAGTTTCTAAATATCTATCTTTTCAACTTTGTTTCCTGCCACACTAAACTATTTTCAGGCATGAAAGTGACCAGCAGTAAAAAAGGCTGAAAAATTGGCGGGGGTCTGGGGGCCGCTGTAGGCCCCCAGTGGGGCTCAGGGGCAACGGCCCGGCGGGGTCAGGGGGCAGAGCCCCCTGAAACTGAAGCTTTTTTTATGAAATAAAAGCCTAAAACTGCAAATAAACCCCTATTTCAGCGCTGTTAAGAAGGGGAAATAAGCCACATTTTCATGTTTTCAGTAATGAAAATAATACTTCAAAAGAATACTTAACTTTTATATGTGCATACTGACTCATTCACTCAAAACAATGAGACAGCCTTCATCACAACATTGATTCAGTCAGTCAATCTTTCCACATGGAACACAAACTGCAGCGCCTTTTTCGTCTAATTTTCGAAACACATCACCAACTCGAACATCGTCCACTTCCTGGTCTAGCCAGTCCCACCTCCAATCGTATATCATCCCTTTTTTTTCTTGCCATGAAATCGCGACGCGCTTGACAAACTTCGCCAATTTAACGATGTCCGACGTTCGACAGGCGCGAAAAGACCGGATGTTGATTAACGGCGGAAGTTACCGGTTGACTCTTTTGAGAATAACAGAGTTGCAAATTGTCCAAATGAGAATAGCATCGAACGAAAAGTTTATTTCAGGATTTTTTTTGGGGGGGGAGGGGGGGGGGGGGGGCGGCACTTTTTTGGGGGGGGCGGCGCAGATGAAAAAATGGGCGGAAAATCCGCCTTTGGCGGACGAATTTCATGCCTGGTATTTTAAAATTTGTGCTAACTGCTTCTATTCTGGGAATCTGTGTTGCCAGACAGTGCCTTAAATTAATTGTTTTAGTTGCCATGATTGCTCTTATTCGCTAATATAATTATCTACGATTCATATCTTATCTATCCCTCTTTTCACTCTCTCGCAAGTGATAAACACTGGAAACAAAATTTGGCAAAGTCCTAGATTAGCAGCAAAATTTTGGAAAAATATCCTGTTTTACAGCCTCTCTCCCCCATTTCCCTTTCTTTTTTTTCCACTTGAGAATATTCTCCATCAAATTGAGAATTTTCTCCATGGTAGAGTAAAAAAAATAAGGAGGGAGGGCTGCTTCTGATGCTTTTAGGCTGAAAGCAGTTCGGTGAATGCTTATCTTGATACCTGTCTGTGTGTGCCATGTTCCATAGGGTTGTGTTGCAGAATGGACAAGTATGTTGATTTAGCAATATTCTTTAGCCAAGAGTTTCTTCAAATCCTTATCTTTAATTGTAGAGACCCTCAGATTCACTTAACAACCCTAAGGTTTTTCATCTTTAACAGTACTTAGTAGAGACCCTCAGACTTCACTTAAGAACGCTAAGGTTTTTCATCTTTAATAGTAGAGACCCTCAGACTTCACTTAAGAACACTAAGGTTTTTTATGTTTAATAGTAGAGACCTTCAGACTTCACTTAAGAAACCTAGGGTTTTTCATCAGAGGGTCCCAAGGACTGCTGGCTTTAAATACTAGAATGAACGCTGGCACTGCTGAAAATCAAGAACTAGCTGCTAAGCACAGCCACTGTTGAATATTAGATTTTACAAGGCTGTTAACTTCTGAACCACTGAGCGGGTTGCTATCATGCACACACCACCAGGCATGAAAGTGACCAGCAGTAAAAAAGGCTGAAAAATTGGCGGGGGTCATGTTTTCAGTAATGAAAATAATACTTCAAAAGATCATGGGTGAAACTGGAAAAAAATTGAAAAACTGACAGGCACAAAAAGACCGGATATTGATTAACGGCGGAAGTGACCGGTTGACTCTTTTGAGAATAACAGAGTTGCAAACTGTCCAAATGGGAATAGCATCGAACGAAAGATTTTTTTTTTTGGGTGGGGGGGGGGGGGCGGTACAGAATATGGCAAAACTGTATGGGTTAACAAGTCTGAAATGGCATGATTACAAATCTTGTAACGTCCTACTCTTCACTTTAAATACTTAACACAATGTCAAAAAGAATTACACATGAAACTAACGTACCTCTCATGCCTGTCAACACTGTCAAAAACAAAAAAAAATGAAATAAACCATTGCAGTCTACTTTCCAGGATTATCTCTGTATATTTTCAGTAGTTTCCTCTCTGTCAAAATGTCCTCAAAACTGTCTTACCTCTTCACCAGTAGCCCTTCGATACTTTCGCACATACGATCCTCGAAGTTCTCCTGCTCTACATTTTCTTCCGTTTCCTGTTCTTCCCCTGAAATAATAATGCATTTTTCTTATAAGGTCTGCGTCATTCTCATACAATTCAACAGTTCAGTAACTTAATAATGTCTGCATCAAACTGGAATCATGCTATTCACCGATAAGATCCATGTAACACGGGCATCGTGGTCCACCGTTTCATGCAGAAATGAACTTGCATTCTGGCATTTTCTGTGCTTCTGCATGGCATACTTCTGAATGAAGTGGGTTTCAGAATTATTTTGCCACTGTTCTCAATTTCAATTATGCTTTATATCATGAAATAAGCATAAGCAAATGAACGCCACAGCTACAAAATCAGCATGAAAACTACATGGATTCATTTGGCTTCGCTTGCATGACATTCAACAATGTAGCTACTGTAAACATCATTCATTTACAATGTATTTCAAGACCACTTCGCCTGCCAGATATGAGACAGGACAACGGAAGACGAACGACAAAAATCAGGCAGTTCAATCCTACCAATGATTCTGTGCAAAAGTTTGAAACATAATGCAACATTTAACTCCTATCATTCTCACACGAACATTTGTGTTATTTTACACACTTTATCGAGAAACACCTTCAAAAACTTGATGGGCAGCATGTGTTTCAGCAAGAAAGTCTGCTTTACAGTCAATAGTTCCACTCATGGTGTTATAAAGTTAGAGATAAAGATACAACCTTTGATGACATGACTGATGTGACCTTTACCACCCTGTATTCCACGCTCTCTTTTTGCTAGTATTCTCTTGTGTGTGTGTGTGTGTGTGTGTGTGTGTGTGTGTGTGTGTGTACGTGTGTGTGTGTGTGTGTGTGTGTGTGTGTGTGTGTGTGTGTGTCTGTGTGTGTGTGTGCGCGCATGTGTGCGCGCGCGTCTGTGTTCTGTGTGTGTGTGTGTGTGTGTGGCGCGCGCGCGCGTGTGCGTGTGTGTGCATGCATGCGTGCGTGCGTGCGTGTGTGTGTGCGTGTGTTTGCGTGTCTGTGTGTGTGCGTGTCTGTGTGTGTATGTGTGTTTGTGCCTGTGAGTGGGTTTTGGTTTTTGTACTCATCTTCTCCTCTGTACATGTATGTATCTTTATCTATGTATGTATGTGTATGTATGTGTGTGTGTGTGTGTGTGTGTGTGTGTGGGGTGTGTGTGTGTGTGTGTGTGTGTGTGTGTGTGTGTGTGTGTGTGTGAGCCTGCGTGCGTGCATGCGTATGTGTGAATGAGTCTATTCTGACTCTGAGCATGTGCCACTGCTTGTCTACCTCCACCCCCTAGGACTCTCACACTGGCCCTGCCCTTCACACCACCTTCGCTGTCTCACCCACCGCATCCCCTGAAAGATGAAACATCAAAGACACACCTGGTCTCTGCCTCACCTGCATCTCCAGACAGCCCATCATAGACACTGGAGTTTTCTGACAGAACGCTGGCTGTGCTCCAGTTGTCTCCCCGGTGCTGTTCTCCTCATCTGTTGGGGGATGAGAACTGGTCACCGCTGCCCCCGCTCCTTTTCTTTGGGCACCTGAACATCGTCAAAGCCAATCCCATTTAGGATCAGTCCACAGGCTAGACTCAGCCCACAATTCGAAATGACAATTTTGCATGGTTGCACCAAGTCATATGTGGGCAACATATATGCAAATGATAAAAAAAAAAAAAATTAAAAAAAAAAAAAAAAAACGTAAGCAAAAAAGGATTACTTTTTGTTTACTCTCAATTTCACAAGCTTCTTCAATGAGTCACTTCAACAGCTTATATATATGGCTTCCACAGTTCAGTCGACTATATATTATTAACATAGTACCTTTCAGTTGAAGTTCACTCTTTGGCACCTGAACAGCTGACACAGATCTAGCTTCTTATCAAAGTGTCCTGGTTACAATTTAGGCCCACACAAGGTCAAGAAAAATATTCAAAAGAGAGAAAACTCGGCTAACAGAAAGCACTCCATCAATCCGAATATTCCTTGTTTGACCCCTCAGAGTGTTACTGTAATTTTGTCAGTTTATCAGATAATTCTTGGGTTCCGAAATCATCTTTTTAAATACTTGCATCAGATGTCTATGAGGCTCTTCATCAAAACCAAATTTACGCACGAAAACATATGATGCCACTTTGCGACACTTGCTTTTAATCATGAAAAGAAAAATAACTTGTTGTTTTTTTTCTTTTTTTTTTCTTTTCATCCATACTTGAGCATTTTCCTTCTTTTTGTACTTCCAGTTCTTATAGAACAGGGAGTACTTTAGAATGGGAACGAAGAAATGCTGTCTGTGTGTGTGTCTCTGTGTGTGTGTGTGTGAGTGTGTGTCCGTGGTCAAAATGTGTTCCACTCGCTCCAGACAAAACTACTGGACCGATCTTTCTGAAAATTTGTAGGTATGTTCATTATGGGCCACGGATGATGCCCGATGTTTTAGTTTACCGTTATAGCTGTTACTAATGGCTGTAATGGCCTGTAACGGTTTTTCTTCTTTATGGAATATCTCAGAAAGTACTTGGCCCATCTTTGTAAAAATGAGCAGCTACATTCATTATGGGTCACGGATGATGTCCGATGTTTTAGTTTACCCCGTTATAGCCGTTACTAACGGCTGTAACGGCCTGTAACGGTTTTTCTTCTTTATGGAATATCTCAGAAAGGACTTGGCCGATCTGTGTGAAAATTAGTAGGTATGTTCATTATGGGTCACGAATAATGCCCGATGTTTTAGTTTACCCCGTTATAGCCGTTAATGACGGCTGTAACGGTTTTTCTTCTTTATGGAATATCTCACAAAGTACTTGGCCGATCTTTCTGAAAATGTGTATGTTCATTAATGGTCATGGATGATGCCCAATGTTTTAATTTCCCCGTTATAACCGTTACTAATGGCTGTAACGGCCTGTAACGGTTTTTCTTCTTTATGGAATATCTCAGAAAGTACGTGGTCGATCTTTCTGAAAATTTGTAGGTATGTTCATTATGGGCCACGGATGATGCCCGGTGTTTTAGTTTACCGTTATAGCCGTTAATAACGGCTGTAACGGTTTTTCTTCTTTATGGCATATCTCAAAAAGTACTTGGCCGATCTTTGTGAAAATTAGCAGGTATGTTTATTATGGGTCACGGATGATGCCTGATGTTTTAGTTTACCCCGTTATAGCCATTACTAACGGCTGTAACAGCCTGTAACAGTTTTTCTTCTTTATGGATATCTCAGAAAGTACTTGGCCCATCTTTCTGAAAATTTGTAGGTATGTTCACTATGGGTCATGGATGATGCCCGATGTTTTATATCATTATGACCAGAATAGCCATTACTATCGGTTTAACGGCCCAAAACGGTTTTTCTTCTTTATGGAATATCTAAGAAAGTACTTGGCCGATTTATAAGAGGTTTGGATGATCTTGTGACAAATCTGAGCCTCTTTCCATATGCAAGTGATGTAATGCTAAAAATCGATTAAACAAGTTAAAAACCGTTATTTTGCCGTTATTTCTTATAATAGGTGGACTTTAATCAAATTTGGTATACTGAAAGGTTATCACACACAAATGGCACTTCTATACAGTGTTTCACAATTCGACTGTTAAAAACCGTTATTCTTGACATATTGTCCGATTTGGATGAAGTTCAGTATGTACATATATAGGCTTTAGCTCAGTGATGACTAAAATACCAGTTTCAAAAGTGTACATCGGTTATATAACCGTTAAAGCCGTTATTTTGCCGTTATTTTTTACAAATTGGTGGATTTTAATGAAATTTAGTATACAGAAAGGTTGTCACACACAAATGGTACTTCCATATAGTGTTTCAAAATTTGACCGTTAAAAACCGTTACTCTTGACATATTGTCCGATCTGTATGAAATTTGGAAGGTACATAGGCTTTAGCCCAGTGAAGACTAAAATACCAGTTTCAAATGTGCACATCGGTTAAATAACGGTTAAAACCGTTATTTTGCCGTTATTTATCTCAGAAAGTACTTGGCCGATTTATAAGCGATTTGGAAAACTGGGAGTACGTTTATATGCTTTGCATCTTGTTTTTTATCCTGGTGACAACTTTTTTCAGAAATATACTCTTCTGATGTCATACTTAGATATTTGTCTGAAAATCCCCTGAATAAATCAGAGAGGGCTGGGAAATACTGGACTGCAGAACTGATCTTCATATTCTTCCTCCATCCACATTATGACTACAATCAACTTACTGTTCATTTTTGCATATTTGTGGGTTATGTGTATTGAAAACCTACAACAGGTAAAAAGAAAGACAGTAAAGTTACAGCTCTGATACTCAAAACACAGTATGCTATAAACAGTCTAATTACAGAAGAAATTTCTAACCATGATTGGAAAAAAAAAAGGAAACGCCTAATAATGAGTCATATGTCTGTTTACGTACATGTGTGTGTGTGTGTGTGTGTGTGTGTGTGTGTGTGTGTGTGTGTGTGTGTGTGTGACTGTGAGATTATAAAAAATATACTGATGTTTCCAGTGTTTTCTTATTCTCATTTTTTCAATGTCATCAAGTTTCACACAGACTGTTAAAACAGTTTGTGTTGTCTTTCATAAACATGTGGCATGCTCAAGAAAGTCAAGGTCGCCTTCCCAGCTGGAACAGGGAGAGGTTCACCCTATGTACTAATGTGGTCCTTATTGTTGTTTCTATAATTACTCTTGATTAAACATATACCGTGTTTGAAACTCTGTTCAGTAGTTGGATCTAACTCAGGTTTTAATACCAGATCACACAAATTACGCATTACAACGTACTTACGTGGCGGTAGGTCAACACAAATAAAATGCGTGTCACGATCACGTTCACCGACACCGATGATGACATCCGCAAATCCGACATACATTGAGTAGGGAATTAGGGATTTTAAATTAGAAACAGACCAATCAATCTGAACTGGTTCACATACAAACTGACCTGTGTTTTAAAAATTATACAAAATCCGAATTATATCACCATATGTTTGATATACTTTCTTTCCCACGTGGTAAACTATTCCGTAGCCATATTTGCGCCTTCTGTGAACACTCGGCTGGGACACGTCCACTTACCACGCTTCTTGTTATTCTTCGGCATTATTTCACTTCTCTTCTCTGGTCCCACTTAAATCTTTGATGTTCTAACACTCTTTCGTTACATATATGATAACCAGACTGGCGGCCAATCACGGTAAGATGAAATTTGTTTGCAGACAGACAATTCATTGCTCATGGAAAAGTGCGCCGTGTTGGATGCACTAAATTGGTCAAGCTTTCCAAAAATAGAATAAAGGTCGGAATATTACACGATGTCAAACGATAGAACAAATTACTTGAGCAAAATATCACATCTGAGAGTAAAAGATGTTTGTTTACTGACAGTGTAAAATAGTTTTATTCATTTATAACTGAATCCGTACAAGTTTTGTTTATTTTTTTAAGTGCCATGGCGCCGAAGCACGACATGGGACATTGGTTGCACTCCACCAATAGGCCTCCGTTCAAGAGATTTCACTGATGCTTTCTCTTCTTGATGTTGGGCAGCCAGCTTCATCAGTTTGTTCAGATTCTGCTACATCTGGGAGTAGCAAAGTGTTGGTCTGGTGCGAGAGAAAACAAAAAGTGAAAGAACAGAAGAGTAGAGATGGGGGGGGGGGGGGGGAGGGGGAGCGGTGGTGTTTTTTTACCAGTCGTGCGCTTCGTTTAGACGAGAGGGCGAGCGTTCTCGCTTGACTGTGGGAGTCAACGTTTTGTAGCATACTCTAGCGGCAAGCAGAGCTAGGAAAGGGCGAGAGTTTGCTAGACTGTCCTGGGACTCTGTCATATGCGAAGGAAAATGGCCCACAGTAGAGAACGGTATTATGCCGCTTTTAGCTCACCCGCTCTCAACCGGCCAAGGCCGGTCTCGGGCGGGCGACTCCAAAAGCGGCATAATACCGTTCTCTACTAAGCATGACTTCAATAACCAAAAAATAAGCCAGTGTACACACACGCACACACACGAGTGCGCTGAAGTGAAACCATACCTCCCCGCTTGCCGCGCAGGCAATTCAATGACTTTCAAAAAGCCTATTGAAATTGAAATGCTGGCCCCCTCTCAATAGAGGGTGCAGTTATGAATAGCGATCGATTTCTTTTCCTTGCAGTTCTGAATAGCGAGATTTCTATAAGTGGTTGAAAGGATTTTGCTCAGTCTGCTGCCAATGACGTTAGCGCGGCAGCACCTGCAAAGCTCAGCGGCAAACTAGACCAAGTGATCATATGTGATCACTTGACCTAGTTGATTGAGGTTGCGAACGGGACACAACCTGTTTAGTCACAAAGCAAGAAGTGGCCCTAGTAGTTCCCCTTCTTGTTTGTTTGTTGGTGTTTGTGTGTTTTGTCCTACCCCACGCATGCACACCCCCACCCCCACCCCCACCCCACGCATGCACCCCCCACCCCACCCACCCCCACCCCACGCATGCACACTCAAGTCATCCACAAGTTCTTACTTAAGTCATCCACAAGTTCTTACTCAAGTCATCCACAAGTTCTTACTCAAGTCATCCTCAAGTCATCCTCAAGTCATCCACAAGTTCTTACTCAAGTCATCCTCAAGTCATCCTCAAGTCATCCTCAAGTCATCCTCAAGTCATCCACAAGTTCTTACTCAAGTCATCCTCAAGTTCTTACTCAAGTCATCCTCAAGTTATCCTCAAGTCATCCTCAAGTCATCCTCAAGTCATCCTCAAGTCACCCCAAGTCATCCTCAAGTCATCCTCAAGTTCTTACTCAAGTCATCCTCAAGTTCTTACCAAGTTAACCTAAGATCATAACTAAGTCATCCTCTAAGTACAACCAAGTTCTTATTCAAGTTATCTTATAATTATCAAAAAAAAACAACAAGACAATCTATGTTTTTATCTTAAATAGTAAATGTCTAATATAGTACACACACGCCTCAAAAAACGCGTCATCGTTGAGGATGTCTTGCTCAGCGTCCTCTGCGTGAAATCGGTCAGCATAGATCTTAATGAAGTTCTTACATCCTAAGCAACCACATTGATTACAATTCTGGTCTATGGAAATGTCTTTTATAGACTCCATGTCTTTATTTATTGACTCCATCATTTTAAACAAATAATAATTGGCCATGATCTATTTTTATTAAAAAAAATTTAAAATATTATTGCATTATAAATGGATCAAAATGATGTTTTGTTATTGGCGTTCCTGGCGTGCTGTTGTGTTCGTCTTTTGTATTTAGTGGTTGAGATTGTTTGGACTTTGGTTTTTGCCAGCGTTGTTTATATACTTTATAACCGTAATAACCGCCCCCAACAGCAGCAAGGGCGCTAAAAATGGCAACAGTTTTAAGTTCAATATTCCATGAAGACTTTGGCGCTGTAGGTCTTGATTATGAGTTTAT
>CM031615.1:3884446-3920101 GCA_018398815.1 Conus ventricosus
TGGATGGTTGTGGAGCGGGTGGCCTTGTACTGGGTAGATGTGCTGGATGGTTGTGCAAGGCCGCGTCATACACAGCATTTCTAGGGGTAAAATGACATTTTTTTTCCACCGGTGCACCCAAGCGGCAAACCTGTCCAAATCTTCATGTAGGTCAGCCCGGTCTCTGGGGCAGCCAAAGTCTTTATGACATGCTGTATCGTCTATGACATGCTGTATCGTCTATGACATGCTGTGTCGTCTATGACATGCTGTGTCGTCTATGACATGCTGTATCGTCTATGACATGCTGTGGTGTCTATGACATGCTGTGTCGTCTATGACATGCTGTGGTGTCTATGACATGCTGTGTCGTCTATGACATGCTGTGTCGTCTATGACATGCTGTGGTGTCTATGACATGCTGTGGTGTCTATGACATGCTGTGTCGTCTATGACATGCTGTGTCGTCTATGACATGCTGTATCGTCTATGACATGCTGTATCGTCGGCTGAACGTCTGGGTGTACATAACAATCCTTCGACAAGTCGTTGATGTAGACCAAGAACAGAACAGGTCCCAGAGCAGAGAGCCGAAGGGAACATCTGACTCTGATCTTGCTCCATTTACAGCAGATTGCTTTCTCTCACTCACGAAGGTTTCAGTCCAGGTACTGAGCTTCTCTATTATGCCTTTACGGTGGAGCTTGTGGACCATTCCTCGATCAAGACCTTCTGGGGCTTCGTTTACAAATCCTAGTGGTTGGGTCTCGCATGGATGACCTCCTGGAAGGCCGCGTAGCTGTAGGCAGATGCTGCTGTGCTGCTCTCAGTAGTCCATGATCTTGTTGATAAGGACGTGTTCGAGAACATCGCAGAGAACATACGTTAAGGAGACAGGGCGATAGTCCTCGGCACCATAGCGTTCTCCCTTCCTGAGCATCAGGCTGACACGGGCAGTTTCCATTGAGGGAGGGGGGGGGGGGCAAATCAATGTCAAGTGAGGTCTAATAGAGAAAGGTGAGCAACAGGTGCAGTTCCATGGCAACCTCTCTCAAGACACGTTGAGAAATCCCACCTGAGCCAAAGGCGTTTGTAGGGTCGAAACTGTGAAGCAGCCTCTGGACTCCCCACACTCTGATGTGCACCTCTTCACAGAGGGACTGGTCTGGGAGGAAGCACAGGGCACCCTGATGTAAATCCTTCAGCTAGAAAAGTCCTCATTTTTTGTTTTTGTTTTAGTTTGTTTGTTTTTATTGACAGCTGAATTTAGTTGTTGATTTAAGGAACTCTGCCTTTTCCTGATCGTCAGTTACAAGTTTCCTGTCAGTTTTCAGGGGCAAGACTCCCGTGGTTTCACACTACCTCAGTTTGAAGAAGGGCCAGAATGTCTTCAACGGTTGGGGCTGGTCAGCAAGGTCTTCTGTGGTCAGGCCTCGGACATTCTTCCAGTAGAGTCTGCGACTATTTTGTTGGACTTGCTCTTCCTTTCAGTTCAGATGTGCGAGACAGTTCCGCTTTTGATCAGTTCCACGAGGTGGTCAGTGCCACAATGGCCTCAATCTTGGTCGATGAGGCAACTCCTAAGGTTCCTCGTGACAACTGATTGGTCTAGTTATAATCCACATGATATAGTTGTCCTCCCAGTCAGTGTGTCTACTCGCTCCCTTCCCTCAACACATGCATGTTCAGGGCAGTACATTCATATGATCTTTTTTCCCAATTGGACGCTTTATGCCAGTCTGGACTTCCCATTCCAGTTTTACTTTTTGAAGAAGGTTCATCGAGTTTTGTCATCATCGTGGCTTGTTATTTTTTTTTAGCTTGTCTTTGGATCAAAACCAGCGAATAGTTTGTATCACTTCTTCTACCTCTATAATCAGACAGGGATTTGTGAAATTGTAATCTACTTTCCAGTTTTTTTCTCCTTCACATTTTGCTGTGTATTCCCAGCCAAATTTATCTTTGGTAACTGATTAAACAGCTGTACTGGGTGTATTGGGCAATTTACTACATAGCCATCTTGGTCACGAATGATAAGATTGACAATGGGAAGAAACTTTAGGGAGAATGTGACATCAGAAGATCTTCATAGAAGAAACCTCCTTCAGATAAGAGTTCCGGCCCTAAACTCGCTACCCTCTAAGGAGGCGGAGCCACATCCAGGTCATGACTCCTAGATGCCCGTCTGCTGCTAACTCTTTTTCTGATGCCACCGGGATTTGAACCAGCTTTTTCTGATTCGGTGGGCGTCTCAAAGCATTGACTTTTCAGACAGACGCCTTACCGAAATCACCATGAGACACCTGCTCTAAGCTAGAAAATTTAAGCCTTACGAATTTTTGTCGCTTTCGATTCCTCCTCGACCAGATCCAGTTGGAACTCTTTTCAGTTGCTTCAGCCATTGCTTCAGGGTCACTGTAGTTCTCTTCTGAGCAGAGCTGCTCCATGACATCATAGGCTGACAAGCTTACAACAAAACCCCTCGCTCCAACTCCTGTAGTGATGACTTCAGCGTGGAAGCCGGACTCATCAAGCTGAATCTGAATTTAGTGCTAGATCTGGTCTCATGCTGTTTTTCCTAATGGTGTTTGGAACACAACCACCACCACCACCACCACCACCACCCTTTTTTTTCTTTCTTTTTTTTTTTTCTTTTTGGTCTTATTTTGGCAAGTCTGCTGTGCACGCCCTGTCCTTAGTTCCATCCAGTTGCCTCCTTTTTTTTCACAGCTGTGCCGGCAGAGTTGTGGCCTCCTGTCGTGTAGAACGTCGTTGTGCGTGCTTCTGCTTGCACTTTACTCCTCTGGCCGTGTTAACCGCATGGTACACGATCTCCTTAACGTGGCTGTACCTTTGTGTGTACTTTAACCTTTCCTGTACGTCGTCTGAAATGTTGCGTGCCATACGTCGTGAGATCCAAGCTTCTTGTGAAGAATGAACCTTTGCGGTACATCGTGGGTCCCTACGGACCGTTGCTGTCTTCTGAAGGAATAAACTCTTACCTTTATGAAGTTGAAAATAAAGTGAGACGGGGAACAGTAAACAATAAACAAGTAGGGTAACTCTTGCTCCCATAAGAAAACCTAACACAGAGTAACTTTTATTCAAGACTGGCACAGCCTTTTAAACTTGAATAAAGTCAGACAAATACAAAGACGAACAATCTAATAGTGGAGGAAAAACAAGCGCAGGCCAAAACCCCTCCGTCATCACAGTAATGACTAGGCAAAGATTTGAACTTGGGGGGGGGGGGGGGGTTGAAGGTGAAGTAAATGGGAACATAAATTAAGAAATATATTATAAATATGAAAACTCTTCACTAGCTGCATGAGGGTACCATCGTAATCTTTTGATCTCCCTCGCATCCTTGGGTGGATCCTCAGGCGTAGGCTCAAAGATTGTCCCCTACATTTTATACTGTTTGCATAATGTCTTTAGTTTTTCAGCAACATTTTTTCTTCCCCACACTTTCGTTTTGTTTCATTTACTACCCTTCACTGGCTGCTTTGGGGGTGTTGTTGGATTCTTTTTTTAACCCTTGGTGGTGAGAACACCACAGCATTATGGACTGTGGTGTGTCTCTATTTGACGCCAGGAGCACAGACACAATCACCGTGTGTCCCTGATGAGTTCAATCCAGCGGACGAAAGGCTAGGAGCAGGCAATACAAATAGATCTGCCTTCGAGGGGATTACAATGGTTTCCTCTGCAGCTAGTGAAAAGTTTTCATATCTGTAATATATTTTTCTTATTAATTTCATGTTCCCAGTTTCTCCATCTTCAACCCCCCCCCCCCCCCCCCTTCCTTAAGTCCAAATCTTTGCAAGTCACTACTATGAAGACAGTTGAGATGTTGACCTGCGCTTGGTTTTCCCCCACTATTAGATTGTTCGTCTATGTACTTGTCTGACTTTATTCAAGTTTAAAGGCTGTGCCAGTCTTGAATAAAGTTACTCTGTGTTAGGTTTTCTTATGGGAGCAAGAGTTACCCTACTTGTTTATTGTTTACTATTCCCCTGCCTCATTTTATTTTCAACTACAGGGTCCATAACAGGATCCATTTATAGTTCGATTAAAGGTTTTCTAAACTCAAGAACAAAACAGGTTAGAGTAGTTATGGAATATTCTTCAGAAGCTAAAGTACTAAGTGGTATTCCACAAGGCAGTATTTTGGACCTATTTTATCTACTCTTTTTATAATTATAAATGATCTACCTGAAGGCATAAAGAGTGTTGCAAAGTGTTTGCTGATGATACAAAAATATATCACTCAACTAAAAATAGTAAAATGATACAAAATGATATTGACAAACAAAAATGAATGGTCAGATCCATTGAATTTATATTTTAATGAAACCAAATGCAAAGTACTTCATATAAGTAATAATAACCCAAATGGGGATATATACTATGAGAGGTGAAAATGGTATGCACACGATCGCAGAGTGTGAGGAGGAGAAAGATTTAGGTGTGCCTTCCCTTGCCTTGCCTTGCCTTGCGCCCTTAACTCCTTATGGAGTCGTAGGGCGCCACCTTGATGCGCTGTACACCACTTTCCTCCATCTGTCCCAGTCATGGCGAGAGCCTGGGTTTCAGCAAAAGGTTTGCCTGTCCACTCTGCAATATTGTCCGCCCATTTTTTCTTCTGTCTGCCTCTCCTTCGCTTTCCCTCCACGGTTCCCTGAAGGATTATTTTCGATAGGCCACTGGATCTTGTTGTGTGACCATACCATCTCAGCTTCCGTTTCTTCACTGTAGTGAGCAGATTTCATAGGGCCTAAGTGTTTCTGGATGGTCTGTCGGATTTGTTCGTTGGATATGTGTCCAAGTAGGAGATGCCCAGGATACTTCGATAGCATTTAGGTGTGATTTTCGATTTTAAAAAAATTAAAATTTGATTCACATATTTCAAGTGCTATAAAAAAAAAGCCAATAAAACTCTTGGAATAATTAAAAGATTCCTTTAATTTCCTTGAAAAAGATTAGGAATAGAGTTTGTTTAGAACTTACCACCAATGACATTGACAAACAAAGCACATGACAAGACACGATGCATTTCAACCACTTGGGTCTTCTTCAGGCGAAAAAATAAATCACATTTAACATGTGGGACAGTACAAACAAAGAACGAAAAAAGAATGAAAAATGACTCATCCGTTGTCCATGTGGTCGGTAGGCGGAAATGACATGGGGCCAGGGGGATTATGGGAGAGGAAACGGAGGGGGGGGGGGGGGTTGCGTCGGGGGAGGTGTGTGTGTGTGATATGATGGGGTTGTGTGTCTAGTTTATTGGGATGGTGTGATATCTTTGTGATGGTTGTGGTAATGGTGGATTGATAATAATGGTAAGGGGAAAGAAGGGGGGGCGGGGGGAACTGAGGAAAAAAAATAAAATAAAAAAAATAAAAAAAAGTAAAAAATAATTAAAAAAAATAATAATAATAAATTTAAAAAAAAAAAAAATTTGGGGGGGGGGGGGGAATTTAAGGGGAAGGATAAAACAAAATTAGGATTAAATAGATGGAGGGTTGCTGTAACTACTGTATGAAGTGAGTGAAGGGGATGTGGTGGTGGTGTATGTATGTGTGTGTGTATGTGTGTGTGTTGGTAGGGGATATTGCCAACTGATGTGGAAGTGGTGGGTATGTGTGTTTGGTTATTGTTGGATATTGATGCCTTGGGGGTGTAGTGTGCCCAGTTTGGCAATGAGATGGGATTCTTGAGTTGTGCGTTCAAAGCTGTCACTCTGTGACTGCCAGAGTGCCAAAGAAAAAGATATTTTCTGTGTTCATACAAATCAATGGTCCGACCCATTTTAGAATATGGTAATACTGTATGGAGTCCATACTTAAAGAGGCAATCCATAGCTGTGGAGAGAGTACAAAAATGAACAACTAGATTGATACATAAAATTAAGGATTGGGAATATACAGAACGACTGTCATATTTAAATTTACCATCTCTGAAATACAGACATTTCAGAGGAGATCTTATTCAGGTGTATAAAATAATAAATAATTTAGATTATTTACATTTTTATAAATTTTTAAGTATTAATACTGCACGATTAACAAGGCACTCTGACTTCAAATTATTTTTTGATTACAGCCGTACTAACCGTCGAAAATATACGTTTAGCAATTGAGTTATTCAACATTGGAATGCACTTCCAATAACTACTAAAAATGCACCCGATATTAATCAATTAAAAAATCTACTAGATAGAGACCCAAATCGCTTAGTTAGGAAATTTGATGTTGATTAGTGTTAGAAAGTTTGCATGCACAAAGCAGACCTATACACTTGTTATGATAAAGATGAGAGCCTAACGTAAGCCCCTAATTTACTACTTCTACTACTGGAAGGTTGTTCCACTCTCTCCCAGAGCGCGTCTAAGGCATTCTTAAACAGCTGCAGTTCACCTTCTCAATGAAGAAGAACAAGAACAAGAAGAAGAAGAAGAAAGGGGAGAAGAAGAACAAAAAGAAGAAACAACAAGAACACTGTTCGGAGACAACGATCGGTTAAAACAAGAAAATGGCTCAAGCGCAAGAGATTGAGATTTTTTTTTATTGGTGAACTGTAGCCTCACATATTAAATGCGCACTGACAGTAATACACTGTGTGATTGGTTTCTGTTCCACCAATCAAATAACTTGTCAGATACGGAAGCGGACTCCGTGCGTGCATTTGACAATTTACTTGATTGGTTGAAGACAAAGAATTTCTATTCCTGTTCCGATTTCCGCTTCCGCTTGTCATTCGTTTGTTTAACGCAGAGAACAACGTAGACGAACGGTGGATTAGCGCATAACTGCTGCGACACGCATTCGTGCAGGTGAGAAGGTGTGCGAGGTAACTGTTCTATTTTCTTGATTCCATGTGTGAAAATAACATAAATTAGAATAATTGAACATCAGAAAGCACGATATTTGTTGGTCTGTCCTGTGTTCCATCAGAAACTGTAAAGCGATCATAAATTTGAGTAAAAAGGACGGAGTTCGGGTCTCAGTTGTTGGATCGCCACTGACACACGGTTTTCAGTGAGTGAGTGACAGAAAGACTCTCTGTAAAGTTCTTGCTTAGTGTAACTTGCGCTTCAGAGTTCGCATAGATTGGTAGTTTGCGAACTTCAACGTAACTGAGGTCTCCATTGGATTTGGAACAGAGTGCGACATCATAGCCAACTAGTGATCTACAAAGATCAGGACAAAACTGGAATCCTTGCGATTAGCAGAACATACTGTAACGTCAAATCTGCCGCAATCCTTCACTTATTTGGAGAGGTTTTTTTTTAATGAGTTTATTAACTGGATAAGTTATAACATATTCCTTTTTATTACGCCGTCCTACCCCCATTCCCAATCCAAGAGAGAGAAAAAGATGAAGACAGTGTTGAAAACACCTTCGCAAGACATCGATAGACTGCTATCATCCATTGAAAACATGACTGATTTACGTGCAAGTACCTTGACAAAAATTGAAGGCTCTAAAAGAAAACGTAAAGCAGATGATTTTCCACTTCAAGATGAGACATTCTATGCTCTTCCTGCAAGGCTGGTTCACTCAAAAACAAGTAGGTCACCATTTGCTCAGTCTGCGAAAAGGGTACGATTTAATGACTGTGTAGAGAACTGCTGTAATACTACAGATCCTAAGATAACTGAAGATGCAAGAGACGGTATGGTGACAAATTTGAACTTGAACAGTCTAGATGGTAGAGCAAAATGCATGGAAGAAGAAAATATAGAAACTCTAGTGGGCCAAATGTGCAATGATCTTGATAATTACACTATGGACAAATTGGATGTGAGAGATCTGTTTAGGGAACATGCTTTTGACTTGCTTTGGAGTGATGAGGAGAGATCTACACAAGAACGTTCTGATTCTGACATGACGATTTACAAAAGGGATCACCAAGAAAGAACCTTAGACTACTTTGAAAACAGATTGGAGTTTTCAGAAAATGATTTTCTCGATGTGTGGAACGGTCAAGATCGAATAGCAGTATGTTTGGAAGAGAAAGCTGCCCATTGCATGAAAGATGATTCTGACCAAGTTTGTGATTTTCAGGGAAACATGACATATCTTTCACAGGAAAGATACCAGTGTGTAAAACATTTTGACCAAGTGTTCGAGAATCAGGAGGGGACAGTAGAATGTTTTGAGGCAGAAGGAAAACAGTACAAAGAAGATGATAGTGATGAAGACTGTTGTGAAGAACGATATCAGTTCATGAAACCTGATTTTGAGCAAGTGTTGGACAATCAAGAGGGGACAATTGAATATTACGAGGCAGAAAAAGAGCACCATAAAAGACGACAGTGATGAAGAGTATTTTGATGAACGATATCAATTTATGAAACCAGATTTTGAGCAAGTGTTGGACAATCAAGGGGGGACATTTGAATATTACGAGGCAGAAAAAGAGCACCATAAAGAAGACGACAGTGATGAAGAAGAGTATTTTGATGAACGATATCAATTTATGAAACCAGATTTTGAGCAAGTGTTGGACAATCAAGAGGGGACAGTTGAATATTACAAGGCAGAAAAAGAGCACCATAAAGAAGACGACAGTGATGAAGAGTATTTTGATGAACGATATCAATTTATGAAGCGTGATTTTGAGCAAGTGTGGGACAAGCTAATAGAGGGGACAGTTAAATATTATGAGGCAGAAAGAAAGCACCACAAAGAAGATGACAGTGATGAAGTTTATTTTGATGAACGATATCAATTTATGAAGCGTGATTTTGAGCAAGTATGGAGAAAGCAGTACAAAGAAGATGACGGTGATGGAGACTATTTTGAAGAACGATATCAATTTATGAAGCGTGATTTTGAGCAAGTATGGAGAAGTTGCCTGGAAGAAGCCACCAGGACTGCAAAGAATCCGTGTCATTTTTCATGAAAGGGACAAAGTGCAGAATAGTTTAAATGAACTGGGCAGTATTCAGAACCAGTAGAGAGATGAAGATACCAGTTCATGAAAACATGTATTGATGAAGTGTGTAAATGGATGAATGTTTGTAAGTATCGTGTTAAAGTAAGAGTATGGCTGCCTTAATGGTGGGATACACACGCAAGTGTCAGAATAATCAACTTGATGATTGTGGACATTCTATGGAAAGAAAGAAAGAAAGAAAGTTCATACGTATGCAATGGTAGTAATAATCCACACAATGCCAACTCAGGATAAGTGTTTTGTTGTTTGTCTTTAAAGCTGAAATAATCTGTACCTGGAACAATATTCTCAGGTAGGTAGGTGTGGTGGTAAATCTTGAATATATCAGCCAGGTGCTGTGTTTTTGGAACAGCACGCCACAGTTTATTGACAACGCTATGCTGCAACACATTGTGATGAAACGCTATGCAAAAAAGAAAAAGTAAAAAAAAAAACCTGATCTAATGTGATGAAAATTTGTGCAGATATACGTTAGAAAATGGTTGATTGATGTTATTGGTATAGCATAACCAATATATTAGGTAGGTCCAGCCATTTTTTAAACTTGAAAAAATATGGAATGTTTTTGTATTTTTCAAAAGACCCCATTAAAAGTGATATACATGCAAAATTACAAGGCCATGGGTTTAATAGTTTTTGATATATTGAGCTTTAAAATTTGGTAAAAAATGGCTTTTTCACGTTTTGGCCAGAGGGTCATGTTTGACCCTCATATCTTCTGAACTATTCACCCAATATGCTCTCAGATTGGCAGAGTTAGTATTTGTGATGGATACACTGAGCCTATTTTTTTCCAGAGCTCAGTGATTATTCATTTTTTAGCTGTGCCTCTTCAAAAATGACTAAAATGCTAATTTGTCAACGTGTCATTTAGTGACAAACACAGGGTACCGTTACTTAATGACCCATAACTCGGGAATGACACATGCTACAGACAAAGTAGAGGTATCAAAATAATCAGCATTGAAGAAGGAATCTAAAGGTAAAAACATCCATGAGTTTAACCTTCACCATTATGTACAAAATACATCAAAGTAAACAAAATCACCCACATTCCACTTATATTCTGTCATTATCACGGGGACAGAATCAAATGCTCAAGAATTTCACCAAGCAAATATGGTCCAAATAACACGCAAATATATGTCCAAATGGAACAGCAAATCACAACTGTCTTAAAAACTTCAAATACCAGAAAAATCACCCTCTTTCCATGTCCTTGTTTTTCAGTCAGCTCACCATCACGGCAAAACTGGCCATCTCCATTTTGTGCCCCAAAATTAACAGTACTTTTTAACATACTGTTTGTATCTTCTGTTCAGGGTTCCCCACTGGGTAAAGTCAATGCTCCAAACTCTGTTCTTTGGTAAAATGTTGAAGTCTGAATAAAAGACATATTTACTTGCAACTTTTCCAGTGGAGTCTGACAACGGCCATCTGAATAGGTTTTCTGTTCCTTTCTGGTCCATGAAGGAAATACAAGCAAGGTCAGATCTAACAATGTCTAGTACTTGACCAATGTAAAATGCATCATCATAGAAAACTGCTACTGACTGTCCCTGGCCTGAGAAATTGAATGGAAATTCACAGTCTGATTCATCATCTGAAGACTGATGACAAATATTCATTTCATGTTCCAAAAGTGCTGAATTATCTGGCTCTTGTGGTTCTTCTTCTTTGGACCAATTCTCTCAGCAAGCAGCTGGTACTGGTCATCTTCTGAAATTTATTACACACACACACACACACGCATGCATGCACATGTGATGTGCACACACACACACACACACACACACACACACACACACACACACACACAACACACACACAATTTTAAATTGAGCACAGTTAATAACTGGACATTTGTTTTGATCTATCAATGATGAAAAAGGAATGTTTGAATTCAGAGACTGTGAATGAAAGTGCATGATAATTTTGAAGAACATGTTTTTTATACCAAGTTCTATAATTTATGGATATATGATTCAACAGTAAAACACACATTGCCTCGATTTTCAACAAGACTTTTAAGTGAATGCTATCAGCTACACACACACACACACACACACACACACACACACACACACACACACACACACACACACACATCAGCTAGTCACTTTATAATACATGCTCCAAGATTCCAAATTCAGATTTTCTTGGTCCTATCTTTTAGTTCATAGCCACAATCATACTGCAGCTTCAAGCTAACATTCTCTTAATTAGTTAATGAGTCTATTTTTGATTTACTTTTAGTTTTTTTAAAATTTTCCTTTTATCTCATTTATTTATCAATTTATTGATTTTATTAATTCATTGATTCATTTTGGTACAACAGCACTGCAATTAGTGCAAATTAAATAAATACATCTGCTACTTTCAATTTTCATTGAGGTCTGAAACCCGAGTTATTGTCCCTGTCGAAGTTACAGTTGCCAAATTTTAATCTTTATTCGTAATTTTCATTCTAGACAAAAATCATAACCTTCTAAAATGAAATCTGAACGAGACTGGGGTAAAGTTATTCGATGAAATTGTTTTAAAACTAAAAGGTTGATCACCGATTGCAACCATTAGTACCGATCACGGGAGCTAACAAACACCACTCGACCGAGCACACGTCTCCCGTTGTCCGATGAAAAAAAATCACTTCTAAAATAATTTCCAGAGTTAAGAAACACGAATTCCTTTTAAATAACAGGGCAAGAGCTTAAACAAACGAATCGTTCGCATACTTACCAAGATCACGCTCAAGACTGTTGAGATCCATCGGTTTCAACTTGCCACTCGACTCGAACATCGTGTCAGCTTCGTACCCCCCTGTTGTCGGAAAGCTGAATGCCGATTGGACTACGGGGTTCTCCTCTTTATCCTGGCCGGAACTTATACACACAGCAGCCTGTGCATCCTTATATACACGAACGAAAAGAGCATCGATTTTTCTACAAAACGAGTGGTCCTTTAACATGTTTCGTTCAGAATTACCGATATTGCCATGCTTCTGAAGTTTATGCTAGTCTTTCGGCACAAAATTTACGGCACTTAATAAAAAGGAACTATGACGAAGTTTATACCATTCGATTCTGCAGGCTTTTCTGTTTCATATGGTACCAACATCGTCGCTGTGCATATAGTTTGTCAAGTTTCCGAACACTTTTCCGAATGTTGTTGTTTGCGGGTCACGGATAGCCCGCGGCGTGAATCGTTGCACAAGGTCGCCGACGCGGTGTTTGGTTTGTGTGTTTAGATCGTTCACAATAAAAGCACACTTCTTTCATACCATAAAAAAACACACAGACTTCATGTTAGAGGTTCATTTTAGATGTGGAGATATTTTTTATTTGACAGTGTTGAGTAGTTGAGGAGTATGCACAAGTTGAAATTGGCAGTTTTCTCCTGTTCTGCTGCCTGTTAGCCGTGGCTACTGTTAGGCTGGACCTACCTAAATATATACTATATACAAGGGGGGGAAAGGAAAAAAAAAAAGTCAAAAAAGTATGATTTTCAAGAACACCAGGTGTGGTAGAGCACAGGACTCATAATCTTCGTGATCCTGGGGTTGCGGGTTCGAATCTCTGCCAGGCCATTTTTGGTACATTTAACTCCATTCCCCATACAGTCCTTCGAATGAGACTATAAACCGAGGTTCCATGTGTGAACACACGCACAACATCTTGCACACAGGCAAATTCCCATCACCAACTTTCGGAAGAGAAGGCCAGTTTGGCCGTTGGTATGGATGACATGTTACACACAGCATGCACCTTTTCAGAGTATGGCTGTCTTAATGGTGGGATGAAAAACGGCTTGTTGGGTAGATAGGATTAATCCTTGCCTGTCTACACAGAGAGTGTCCGCAGGAGTATCAGCCTGCGTATGCATGGGGAAAAAAACAAAACACCAGAGGCATATACTATAATTTAGTATGGCACTGCAGGTGAGAGACTGAAGCTGAATCATTTTTTTAGGCAGTAAACAAGTGGGGTAACTTTTGCTCCCATAAGAAAACTAACACAGAGTAACTTTTATTCAAGACTGGCACAGCCTTATAAACTTGAATAAAGTCAGACAAGTACATAGACGAACAATCTAATAGTGGGGGAAAACCAAGTGCAGGCCAACATCTCAACTGTCCTCATAGTAATGTCAATGACTTGGCAAAGATTTGGACTTAAGGAGGGGGGGGGGAGGGGGGGGGGTTGAAGATGGAGAAACTGGGAACATGAAATTAATAAGAAAATATATTACAGATATGAAAACTCTTCACTTGGTGCATAACATAAGGGAACCATGGCAATCCCTTTTGAACTTGAAGGCAGATATATTTGTATTGCCTGCTCCGAGGCATTTTTTTAAGGGTTTTTTCCTCCTTTCTTAACAATGAACAATCGGGATACTCGCACAGGATGTGAACTCTGCACCACCAGATAAGATCCCCCTTGTCCCCCGTCCCCCAAGAGTTATTCTTGGTCACCCAACTGACCTAAAATTTTGCCTGCACTACTTCAAATTAGCGATAAGAAAGACAAGTAGCAGTCAGCATGCGTTGCTAAAGGGAAGGGCTATGTCATGAGGGAGTTGCAAGATTAGGCCTAAATCAGCTTAAAGCATGGTGCTTCCTGTGTTGCCTGTATGACAGTTTGCAAGAAGTAGGTTTTGAAACTGTTTCATGGTCTTGGGTGGGGGTGGGGATAACAGATAGATCTAAATTTAGCATTTTGAGTCGACGCAGGGATCTACTGGTAGACACATGGTTATGCCTAGCTTGACAGTGCAGTCGGCTTGGCAGACCAGAACTAGAAAAAGCTCAACTGCAAATTATCAACGTGATGCATGTTTTGTTTCTTATCCATCTATTACAGTACCGCTTAGCCTGTTGGCTTGATATTTGAAGAAGAAAGCACAGAAACTGTTTTGGGCCAAAAATGCAATGATCATGATATTGCGCGCTGGTGACCTACTCGTTTTTGAGTGAACCAGTATTTTAGGAAGAAGAAGAAGAAGACATTTACACTGTCAACAAATCGGATGTGAGAGATCTGTTTTTGACACATGAACACTGCATAAGCAGCATTCCTTTGGAGTTATGGGCATGTGTTTGTTTTAGTGGGAGCAAGAGTTACTCTATTTGTTTGTTGTTTATTGTTTACTGTTCCCTGCCTCATTTCATATGTACTTTCATTTCAATCAAATCGAGATTACCTGTATTTGTTTCTGTTCATCCATGTACTTGTCTGACATTATTCAAGACCGAAAGGTTTGTGCCAGTCTTCAAGAAATCAAATGTTAATTTATGTTTATTCATTTCTCCAGTTGTTGCATGTAGATGCGTCTGGTCAAGGGTATATAGGTGAACTTGGAACATCCACACACACCCTTCACCTGTTCATGAAATTCCGCTTCCCAATTTCTGTGAGGGAATTGGCCTGTTTGTGTGTTTGTTTTGTCCCTATTTTTTTATTTGTCACTTTTTCTGTAGTGTCATTTTAATTAAGGAACAATCATTGATCTCAAAAACTAATGAAAAGGGATACCTACCCTGAAATGGTGTGGTGTCTGGTTTTCCTTCTATGCAGGTGTGAACAGACAATGACTTCAGCAGCCCACTTCCTCTCCACCCCCAGCGTGTCCTGTTGTTGCAGCAGTCATGGAGACTGGCGCTGGAGAGACCCAGTGGATCCCCAGTCTGCAGGGGGCGCTGGAGAGACCCAGTGGATCCCCAGTCTGCAGGGGGCGCTGACAGTCCTTGGGGTGGAGCAGCTGCAGCCATCATCATGGATGATGGTGGGTTTTCTTTTCAGCATCCTGTTAGGGAATGTGGAGAAGGAGGCTGCAGCCATCATCATGGATGATGGTGGGTTTTCTTTTCAGCATCCTGTTAGGGAATGTGGAGAAGGAGGCTGCAGACACAAGTTTTAAAACTTTTCTCAACAAAGTTTGATTTTAACCCTCTTCAGTATGCACTTACCTGAGCTTAGTTACGCCAGGAACCATCGGCAAGATAAGTAACTCCGTAATTTGAATCTTCTTCTTCAGAACTTTCTTCCGAATCATTTATCATATCTGGAACCTCATCCCAGTCGAAATCTAGGTCACTGTAAGCTCCATCACCCAGCACTTTAACTAAGTCTTATGCCGTAAATCCCACAAATCACAGTATCTTCATTACTAAATCTCATTATAGAACGGCAGAAATCAAGGTTAGCCATGGTGAAAAACAGCATTTCAACCACAAAACTTAAAAAATTCATAACTCAAGAACTACGGCACGTATCGACTCGTGATTTTTTGCATACGGAAGTGAATGGCTACAGGAAAAAGGAAGTTGCATTCTCGCAAGACTTCCTTTTCTATGAGAAACATGGCGGCGCTCATTGTTGCCACGTGTTTTACTGGGTGCTGGCAGGCGCTCAGCGTTTTGACAGTGTGATTTCCGGTCGGGCGCTAGCGGGTGCATGCTTGTCAAGAAGGTTAAACTTTTCTTAACAAAGTTTAAGCACTAGTAACAGGTTAGCTTTGCGAACTTCCCTCTGAGAGGTTGTGGGTTTGATTCCCATCAGACCAGTTCGTTTGTGGGATATTTCTGTCCTGACCGGCTAGTGAGAGAGAGAGAGATATGGGCTCAAGTGGGAAGACTGGGACCACACAGTCAAGTTCCATCCACGCAACGGATGCATCTCTTGAGTGTGTTGCTCAGATTTCTTGACCAGCGTTGCTTCAGTCTGATGTCACAGGGTTAGTTGAAGCTGGGATTTATTATGAAACTGAAAGTGAGTGTAGAGAACAGACCTGTCACGTAATCTTAGACCAGAATGGAAATCCATTTCATCGATGGGCATGAAAAAAAGAAAAAGGTCTCACATTCTGTGGTCTTTCTTTCCCTATTCTCATAGCGACCCTAGTGCTGAGTTCTTCTCCACATCTGTGCCCAAAGTAAGGTTCTATCAGGGTCACCAGTATCAGCTTATTCATAGGGGTCGTTGGCTGGACATGGTGTTGCCTTCAAGAGGGAGAGCTTACTCACACTGATTCTGTGACTGAACGGTTGCAATGATCGGTAGAGGGCTCAGCAGTTGGCGTCCTGCGTACGTTGCATCAGAACAGGCGCCACTGAACACCACCGGAGTGATCAGGAGCAGTCTACATGGCCGATAACCAACCCACATCAAATGCTGTCTTTGTAGTGTAGAAGAGGATCCCTTGATATTGTAGGGAATGGGGGATATGATGAAGACTGTGTAGCGTTGAGGTAGATGGGGGAGGGGGGGGGGGGATTTTGGCTCAGTCATTGGAAAAATGTTGCTAGCCCAACCAATTTTCTGACAGGCTGTGGTTTCACGGTATGCCATTTTATCACTACCTGATGTTACCAATGAATTAGGGAGGGGGTGGGGGGAGTCTTGTCAAAGGCAGTGATGTTAATCCACTGCCAATCCGGTCAATGAAAGACGGGCAAAACTCTGTGGTGATTTAAGCTCCATCATAGGAAGAAAAAAAAAAGTGATGTCCTTTTTTTCTTTCTGTTGTATGTTGGAACTTTTGTTTACTCCTTCCTCAGTCTTGTCAGTCCTTTTTTTTTTTCTCTTCAGTTTTCCCATCTTCCCCCTTTGCCAACACTTCTGTTCTAGAAGTAATGATTGAATCAATGCCAGTCTGCTTGAATTGATCTTGTGATTTGCGACACCATTTTACCGCTGTAAAAGACCTTATGTCAATATATCCAGTGTAAGAATGTCTTGACAGGCGTGATGTTCCTCCACTCATAATAGAAGATCTGATTTTTTTTAATTTTTTTTTTGGTGCTGTCCACGTCTGTATATATATATATATAGAGAGAGAGAGAGAGAGATAGACAAATAGCTTTGTATAGATACATACATTTATATATTATAACAGGGTTTGTACACTCCTTGAAACTCCTTGAATTCTGACAGTAAATTTCAAGACCTTGAAAACCTTTGAAAATCAATAAAATGTGGTTCTGTTGACCAAACCACCTTGAAAACCTTTGAAAATCAAGCCATCAGCTCCAAAAATGTTTAATGTGGCAAAAAGAAATGGCAGTTTCATTTTTCTGCGTTGAGGCTAATTAAAAATTATTAAAAAAACAAATTTTTACATTGTTGCGATCCTGGATTGCCGTCTGTAATTACCAAGGGAGGTAATTTGTAACTTCATCAATTTTGATGAAGTTATAAATTATCTCCCTTGGTATAACGCACGCGACGATGTTTGTAATTTTTTTTTTTAACTATTTTTTTTTCTTTTTTTCCTCCAACCAGTCTCTTACACACCATGCATAGTCTGTATGTTCTCTTACAAATGGACACATTTTTGCTGATTTTAGTGTTTTGGCATTTAATACAAAGAGTCTGGGTTTGTTAATGTTCTAATGTGTGGTGTACTGGCACACTCGCTCTGATAAAAACTGAAAAAAGAAATGGCAGTTTGATTTTTCTGTGTTCAGGTTGATGAAAAAAAAAATATTTAAAAACAATTTTTTGTTGTTTTCTTGGTACACAAAAAAAAATGTTTTTAAATGAATTTTTTTTCATCAACCTTAACACAGAAAAATCAAATTGCCATTTTTTTTTCAATTTTTACGCAAGTATTGTAGCCTTGTAATAGAAAAAACACTCCTTGAAAACCCCTTAAATTTTATTTTTCTCCCCATGAAGAAGGGCCTAGGGCCCGAAATGTCAGGATAAAAATCTGACCCAAATGACCAGCTATCACACATTCTGGTCAGCTTGACCCTTTTTCTTCACACACACAGATATATGGGGGACTTGCCGTATTTATATATATATATATGTATATGTATGTATATGCATAAGGCAGTAATGTTAATCCAGAGCTGACTACTTGGACTGTTTCACACCTTTTCACCTCCCTTGGATCCTTAAATGGATCCTCAAGCATAGGCTCAAAGATTTTTTCCCCTACATTATATAATGTTTATAATATAATGATGTTTTGTTTGTTTGTTTGTTTTTTTAGCAGCTTATTTCCTTACCACACTTTCTTTTCGTTTTACTTTTCCAGTAATCTACCCTTTGAAGGTGGGGGGGGGGGGGGTTCAACCCTTGGTGGTGAGAACACCACAGAATTCTGGACTGTGGTATCTCCATTTGATGCCAAGGGAGCTCAGCCACTGTCAGCTGTGTCCTCCTGATGGGTCTGGTCCAGTGGCTGAAAGCTCTAGGAGCAGGCAGTATGAATGGATCTGTCTTGAGGAAGGATTATGATGGTTCCCCTGTGCTGTTAGTTGAACTGAAGGGTTGAACAATTTTACAATATGTCCCTGATTTTTTATCTCATTTTCTTTCTCTCCCCCCCCCCCCCCCCCCCCCCACCCAATTTTTTTTCTTTTTCATTTAACTTAATTCTTTGTCAAGTCATGTGATGACAGAAGTATAGTTAGCCTACACTTGTTTTCCCCAACTACCAAATTGTTCAGCATGATGGTGGTGGTGGTTTTTTTTGTGTGTGTGTGTGTGTCAAATATCAATGTTTTTACTTTGGTCTTGTTTCTTGTCACTGTGAAGTACTTCATGATGTGATCAGTGTATGAGAGACCCAATATGTTGAAATTACATCTTGTTCCACCTACTTGTAGAGCTGCAGTTCCTGCTGTACTGTTTTATAAGGGCCTATATTTCATGCATACTCGTGTAAAAGATGGAGTGTACCACACAAGAGTGGGATATTTTTTCTTTATGTTGGTGTTATACCTTACTATTACTTTAGGCAAATACTTGAGAATTGCCACTAGGATGAAAATACTAACATTCTCAGAAGACACTTCTACTGATTGTACCAGAAATATGAGAATCTGTTCCAGCTACTATGTGTATAGAAAGATGCATGAAATCTGCCCTGATGAGAATCAGTTCCAGCTACCATGTGTATAGAAAGATGCATGAAATCTGCCCTGGTTTGACCAGTCCCCCTGCTCTGTGTGCATTCCACGAGGCAAGGAGAATGTGGAGGTTACTGAATTCATCAAGGATGTGTCACAGAACAGCCACCACAATTGATTTTAGTGTTGGGCCGATACTCGACGGCATTGGTTGGGAGTGATCACAGCTGTGCAGGAAGTTTCCACAACGGTCTTCGTAATTCAGTGCCATCAACCAGCAGATGATGGGAGACCTGAACATTCTCAAAACATGGTTAGGGGCCATGAAATGAACAGTTGCAAAACTCGACAACTGCCTCAACCTCCCGCCCCTCCCTCCCCACCGAGTCTGTGTCCCCCTCCAGGATTGGGCTTTCCTGTGACTTTCTGGCCAGTGAAGCTCTTGCAACTTCGGGCTTGCCCGAGTCTAGTCATCAGCTAATGCCGCCAGTTCATCACACTCCCTTCTCCTACCATGGTGGAAAACAGCGTCACTGCGGCTTCACTGTGCCACAGTGGGAACCACAGGACACCACTGTGGTTCACCCGGTGGTGGTTGTTGCTCATTAAGTGAATGCCCATCAAGGGATCAAGTGACCTGCCAGAAAACTTTTTTTTTTCCTGCGGGCATGATGGTATTAGCCCAGATTATGATCACCATGTGAATGGCTTGGGTGTGAACAACATGAATGACATCTTCACGCATGCACTGCAGGTTTGAGATACTGTTTTGCCATCAGCAGTGCGGTGCATGGAACCATTCCATATTGGACGCACACAGAGAATGCATCAGAACATGGCAGAGTATATATGTTTCAATTCGTGACCATGAACCAAATTTATGATGAAAGATTGTGTAGCTCAGATTTGTTGGAATGTTACAGCTTGACGCCCGCTGGGTTTTGAAGTCTGACCGACATTATGAGAAACGCCCTCCTTGTCATCACATGATCCTTGTATTCTGGTCCTTGCGTTAGCATGGGATGTTATCATTTATGCTGAAGGAGGTCATCGTATTGTAGGGAGAAGAACCATTCACTTGAATATTATGACCAGGTGATTAAAATAGTGGGCCACAAATGGCTCAAACAAACGGAGAAAATTGGAAAGTATGCTGCAGTAGAATGTCAGTGCTGTTCAGAATAGTTATTTTTGTGTTACTCTATGAGTAAAACATTTGCATGGTATGCAGATGACGTTGCAGCTTCAGTAGAAGTACACCATACAAATGCTGTGTTTGTGGTAAAAAAAAAACACAATAATAATGCCTATCCCATGCAGATGCTGTTACTAGTTAAAATGTGTACGCATGCAGGCAAATGCTTTGAGAGGTACTGCAACTCAGCAGTAGTTCTGATAAGGCTCTAAGTGAAGTCCTTGAAAGGTCCTCATTACAGGGAGTGGATGGAAATCTTGAAACAAAAGGGGAGGGAAGGCCCTTCCATGTAGCAAGGTGACACAGCATGAGGCGGCAGTACGACCCCCAGATGTCCTAGCATGAGCGGCGCTGACCTCTCACATGACTGGTGACGTCAGAGGCTCGTGGACACTGGTCCGTGAAGGTGAGCACCTCATGTTGACTGTTTTATGCCAGCAGTTGCAGTGGTTATGAGAAAAAAAAATTAAAAAAAAGATGGGGGGGGGGGGGGATTACTCTCAGGCTCTGCAGTAAGCCGAAATGAACAGGCTGGAAAATCTTCATGATGAGGGAACAGACATCATAAATTTCCAGTGCTGCAAAATGGATTGAAGTAATGGTGTTCTTGTTTTTACCTGATTTTGTTTTTCCATTTACAGACACTGACATTGCGCAAGCCTTTCGTTCGTTTGTGTGTTCTTGCATTTTTTGTTTCATTTCTGTCAAAAAAGGTCACAACAAAAGAGAAAAAAAGCAAGCCAGTCTGCCAAGGCGCTGCCATGCTCTCCTGCTATTGTGTCATGAAAAACAAAGTGTGGCCAGATTTGTATGTGCATTGTGAGAAAAATCTGAATTGTTAAAGCAGCTATAAGATTTCTGATTTGGTCGTACACAGATATTGAAATTATGATGGCCTTCTACTTTGCCTGTTGTTTTTATTTTTGCCTGTCTGTTGGGTTTCATACGATTTGTCTGAACATTGATGGATTTGCGGTTTTATGTCAAGTCAGAGGGTGAAATTGATGGAATTTTAACTTCCAGAGAAAGAGGGCAGACGCCATAAAGTGACGATGTATCAGCTGGATTCAAAAGGTTTCCAGGCATATATATTGCTCTAAATTTGCTAAGGATATTTTTTTGTTTTTGTTTTTTGCTCTCGTGGTGACCTCAGTTCCAATGTCCTCTCCACGTCTGTGGCCTTGGCTTGATGTCGTCGGGTTCACCGGTATCGGCGAGTCCATGGGGACTGTCGTTAGAGGACGTGGTGGCACTCTCTGGAGGGGAGAGAGCTCACTCACGCCGGCTCCGCAACTAAGCGATTATTGTCATCAGTTGGGGGGCTTAGTAGGTGGTGTCCTGCGTATGTTGGATCAGAACAGTCACCACTGAACACTGCCAAAGTGACTCGGCAGCAGTGCAGTGTCTCCTTTGATGGGTAGCCTCTTGACGACTTGACATTGACTGCTCCCTGTGGAGTGCCGGGGCTGTGGCGGGACTGACCGGGCTGTGGCTGTGGATGGGGTGTTGGAATGAGCGGCATGGGTGCACCGCCACTGAGGTGGCACAGAAGATGGGACAGCAAAAAAAAAAAAAAAAATTTTTTTTTGTAATGTCACCAAAGAAAGTTTGAAAATGATTGGATAATTGGATAATTCAAATCCATTGAAGGCAGAATGGTCATTGTGTGTGTGTGTGTGTGACAGTGAAATATGTTTGTGGACTGTATCATTCTCTGCAGAATGGTCATTGTGTGTGTGTGTGACAGTGAAATATGTTGTGTGACTGTATCATTCTCTGCAGCATGTGCTTGCCGATAAGCCCTGAGTTCACTGTATGTGTGTGTCTGTGTGTGTGTGAGAGATCATATCCTTCGCAAACTTGAGGGAGTATGTATGTTCTGTTGAATCTTCATTCTTCCTTTGTTTGACAAAGAGCTCTGATTATAACTACAGTGCAGATTTGAAACTGATTACATCATAACAAAATTTGTCTGTTTTTTTGTTGTTGTAACATTGTTGAGTTTTATGCCAACATTACTCGCATTACTGTACGCATTATGAAAATGTGTTTGTGTGTTTTACCAACTAGACATATTGTGTGTCATGTTTGGTAGGTATAGAGTTGGTGGAAAGGAACCAAGAAGCCAGCAGGACTGTGCGAGGAAGAGAAGTGCCATTGCGTCGCATCGTTTTTGACGTGACTGTGAATTGAGATGCATATCTAATATAAGGTGGATGTTTATGCTTGGTTTGTTTTTTATATGAATACGTGTGAATTGGGATGTGTGTAGCGTAGAGCTTCCACTCTATGATCTCATCGTGTGAATTGTGATGTGTGCCATGGAGAAATTCCACTGTGTGGTATAGACTTAGTTGTGTGTGAATTGAGATGTGCAATATGTCTGTGTGTGGTGTTCATGATGTGGAAAGCTATGTTTCATGTTGATCTTAACAGATGTTTTATTTTGAATTATAATTTTGTGACACAGAAACCATTGCAGTATTTGCACCATGTGTGTTTGGTTCCTTGAGTGTGCCCAAACTTGCCGGATTTATTTACTTATTTATTTTTGTGTGTGTGTTGTTGTTGTTGTTTTCTTGTGTGTTTTGTACATGATCAGGGGGGGGAAATCCCCTTGTGAAAGAAAATGACTATGGATACTTTGAATACTGTTTTATGTGAAAGAAAATGACAATGGATACTTTGAATACTGTTTTATGTGAAAGAAAATGACAATGGATACTTTGAATACTGGTTTATATATATATATATATATATATATATATATATATATATATATATAGATGTACAAGCTATGTACACTGGTTGTTGTCACCGAGTTCTTTTACTCTGGCATCCAGTAATATTACTGACCTGCATTTGTTTGGTCATGATCACAGTCACCCCCCCCCCCCCCCCCCCCTCCCCCTGAAAAATATTTGATACATGACTTGTCACTGAACATGTGATTCATGATATAGCATTTCTTGTCAGTTCATGGGATGCGTGACTCGTGACCGCATTTCTTGTCAGTAAGGTTGTTTTTTTCTTATTGAAGGAGGTGGCATCTCGAGTATGTTCAAAGGATCTCCCCAATACCCATGAATGCTCACAGTACATGAGACAAGATCGACCTCTGTAGGTGAGAAAGATCTTTCATCATTGTACCAAAGACGATTATTCTTGCCCAGATGGAAAGCTTGCGATAGCAAAAATCATTTTTCTTCATTTTTTTTTGCCCCCCAGTGACGGATGTGCCGTTACCATCCTCACACGGTTGTTTTGTTATTCTGTCGTAACTGGTGTAGTTTGGTCCATTTTAGCTTTTGTGGAGCAGGTAGGCTAACTAGTGTTGTTTTTATTGTCTATTTTCATTGGCAGAAATGAGAAATGTTTTTGGATTGGCCCGTGAAGTAGAATTGTGGAGTACATGTTGAAAACCCAGTAAACATGGAAACTTCTCCATACCAAAGGATTTTTGTTGTTTTTTTGGAAAATGCAGTCTCTTTTCATACGTGAAAATGTTGAAGATAAAAGATGTAAAATGTTGTAATCAATTTTTTTTTATCAAATTAGATTGATTCCATAGCAACATCAGTGTTCAGCCCCGTGGACCAATGGGAGTTAGATCTGATTCCATAGCAACATCAGTGTTCAGCCCAGTGGACCAATGGGAGCTAGATCTGATTCCATAGCAACATCAGTGTTCAGCCCAGTGGACCAATGGGAGCTAGATCTGGGAAGAAAACACTGGCAACCAACATGCACCAGGACTTGGTTACATGTTTTTCCCACGGGCATTGGGAGATCTGACTGCTGATCCGGAATCCGACGGCTGATCCAGCACAGCTTGATCAAAGGTGTGACAGTTCTGATTGAGAAAGAGGCAACTGTTGAGAAGGTGTCGCCCGCTTCAGTGACAAAGGGACGACTCACAGTGTGTCTAAAGATGGGTCTGTTCAGAATTTGGTGCAGAGTGCATTGTTATGGCTCACAATGTGTCTAAAGATAGATCTGTTCAGAATTTGGTACAGAGTGCATAGTTATTATTACTGAGAAAATTTGAGTGTGATTACTTGGACTTGCTTCATTGGTGGGGAGCTGCTGTCCAATCCGTCTAGTCCGTGAGGAAGCTACACCCGTAACGGCATCTTACCTGAGGGTGGGTGACAGAGTCAGCCCTGGTCCTAATGTGTTGGGGCGCTATCTTCCTGGAACAGGCGTTTCCTGTTACTGACGCCCCTATGAACTGTCCTGCTCCCCAAGGTCATGGTCATGTGTAGTTAAGAAACATCTGTTCTGAACTTGAAGAAACCGACCGTATGATATGAATTCATCAGAAGCTGACTGGGAAGAATTCTGTAAGGACTGTGTTGTGCCAGAGAAAATTATGACTGTGAGAAACAGATCCTGAATGTGTGCCATGAAACATTTCTTGTGAGGAATTGTCCAGGAAAAAGAAAAGTGATTTTGAATGGAAAAACTCTGAAAGAAATGGTTTTTGTTTGTCTTGCGTGTGCTTAATAGTATATAACCTAACTTATTATTCTGATGTTGGAATTGTGTTTTATATTATATATATATATATATATATATATATATATATATTTAAAAATATTTTTTTTTAATGAAGTGTTAAAATCTATAAGCTTGTTTCAAGGCTTGAACTAAGCTTGTAGATTTTAACACTTCATTAAAAAAAAATATTTTTAACAGATGTTGCTCCCCAAGGGGTTGAGCACCTTCAGATTTTTTAAGGACACTTATATTGTTCATATATATATATATATGTATATATATATATATATATATATATATATATATAATATATATATATATATATATATATGATCATTGGTCTTTGCTCACTATATTTCAAATTGTCAGTCTGTTTCATGTTTACAGAGGTGGAAGTGGCCAGTGTATGAATGAAGTGTGATTTGGGGACATACAGAACATGCACCTACACACACACACTTCAGATCTTCTGTGGTCTGGTTTTCATTCTTTTCAAAGAGTCGCCCTTAAACCCCCTTCTGCAACATCTACAAATGCTGGTCTATTGTGAAAACGTATTTGATTGCCTGGTACATGTGACAGTTGTGATGTTGTCAAATCCATTCTTTCCTGTCTTTTAAACCGTTGACTGCTACATCTTCTTGATAACAGATCAGAGTGTACAGCTTGAAATGAAAGGAACTACTCCTATGTGACTTGTAGCTTCATTGAAATGGAATACAGTGGCAGCTGGAGGTCTAATCGATCGTCCCTAACCTACCGAAAGCATGATGCAGTTTGTCGCTGACGAGTGCACAAGTTGTCAGTAGCAGTCAAGGGGTTAAACAAAAATTTTGTTGTTGTTGAAAAAAATGCAAACACAAATGTCTCTAAGTTAGTATATGTTTTATCAATTCTTTCCTGGTGCTTCCTTGATAAATGAAGAGTAAAATATGGCAGCTAAGAGTGAATCTGTCGCACCACATAAAAATGGGATGAGATAGTTCATTACACCCATTGATTCTTACCCACTGAACTTGTTGCTGGTCTCATTTGCTGCTGTGATGCAATGATGTTGAATACAACGGCGACAAGAGAAGTGGTGTTCTGTTTATTGGTGATGCAATGATGTTGAGTAAAACGGTGACAAGAGAAGTGGTGTTCTGTTTATTGGTGATGCAATGATGTTGAGTAAAACGGTGACAAGAGAAGTGGTGTTCTGTTTATTGGTGATGCAATGATGTTGAGAGTAAAACGGTAAACAAGAGAAGTGGTGTTCTGTTTATTGGTGATGCAATGATGAATAAAACAGTTACAAGAGAAGTGTTCTGTTCATTGGTGATGCAATGATGTTGAATAAAACGGTGACAAGAGAAGTGGTGTTCTGTTTATTGGTGATGCAATGATGTTGAATAAAACAGTGACAAGAGAAGTGGTGTTCTGTTTATTGGTGGTAGGAAGCAGCAGGCTGGACAGTGGAAATCCATTTAGGGTGCGGCCAGTTGACGATCATGTACATGGTTTGGTCAGTAAGCCACACGTCATTAGTACACTCCACCCTGACCAAGTCCACTGTGTAGCCAGTACACTGCCACCCCCCCCCCCCCCCCCCGTCCCAGTTTAGTGACCAGTTCTGTTGATTTATTTTTGTTCATCCTGCAGACGGAAATTCATGAGAGATTCAGAATAGACATGGGGGGCCGGAGTAGCTCAGTTGATAGAGCGCCGGACTCGTGATCCTGGGGTTGCGGATTCAAATTTCGGTACAAGAGGACTTTTTCCCTCGGAGTTAACATTGGTTCTGACTCCATTCCCCATACAGTCCTTTGAATGAGACTATAAACCGTGTGTTCCGTGTGTGAATGCACGCACACACATCTTGCACACACGTAAAAATCCATCACCAACTTTCGGAAGAGAAGGCTAGTTTGGCCGTTGGTATGGATGACACGTACACATAGCATGGACCTTCCCTGAAGATGGAGTATGGCTGCTTTAATGGCGGGATAAAAAAAACGTTCATACACAAAACTCCACTGCCTGTCTATACAGCCAGTGTCGGCAGGAGTATCAGCCTGCGTACGCAGAAAGAACGGAAAAAAAAGAAAAGAATAGACATACACGACCAGTGTTGTCCGCTGACCAGATGGAAATACATGACGGATTCAGAATAGACAGGCACGACCAGTGTTGTGCACTGACCAGATGGAAATACATGACAGATTCAAAATAGACAGGCACGACCAGTGTTGTGCACTGACCAGATGGAAATACCATGACAGATTCAGAATAGACAGGCATGACCAGTGTTGTGCACTGACCAGATGGAAATACATGACAGATTCAGAATAGACAGCACGACCAGCTTTGTGCACCGACCAGATGGAAATATGTAACAGATGCAGTATACTGCCCTGACAGAAATGGATGACGAGCAATGTCCACTGTCCTGATTGGAAATATTGCCCAGATAGAAATAAACGACAGACAACGTACACTTTTCTGATAGGAAATACTTGACAAGTACGGTATTTGCCCAGATGAAATACATGACAGATATTAACCGCTGTCCAACACAGACATACGAGATGGATAAATCATAATGTGCCCTGTCCTGACATGAAGCAACTGACAGGTCAGGTTCAACGCTCAGACAGAAATACATGATTGATAATGTGCACTGTCACAGGCAATTGAGACTTGCCATACAGACCTAGACCTGAGGATAACATTTTCAAGATTCCTACATGTGTAGAAAATACATCCGCTGAACACTGTTCTTTGCATTCAGACTGTTCCTTCTGCTTAAGAATAATGAGAAAACAATGTTCCTCCCTTGAAAACAACAGCAGAACATGCATCCCTGTTTGTGATAAACTCGAATGTGAGGTCCTTTTTGAAGTCAAAGTGTTTGTACTCTTACTTCAGAGCGCTTGTCAGTAAACTTACATGAAAAATCTCATTGGCACTGAAATTCATAGGGGAACAAGTCACATTTTCTTGTATGGGGTAAAGGCAGATTTATTCAAATACATGCACAGATATGCAAACACACCAAAAAAAATTCAAAAGCATGTACAAAAATATATACACACGAAAATAAAAAGACTGTATATTATATAAAATTTAATGATTCTCATGGTTGTGTAACATTATTTCCCTCAACAAAATAACAAACAATTAGTTGAAACATGATGTTAACAAAAAAATCTGGGAAAGCACTACATTCACAGAGCTACTACGTTTCACGCTGATCAATACGGCAAGATAAGATAAGATAAGATAATGTTGCTTATAAGCCCAGCCGACCGCAGAGGGCCACATCAGGGCTGTCACCACGTTAAATCAACTCACAGTCATTTAACAAAAAAAAAAAAAAAAAAAAACAACTTTCACACATCTCGTTAAATGACATCGTCTACAAACGCACCAGAAACTTTGTTAAAAATCTTCTTCCGTAAAATCTTAAATCAGATGAAAAATGTTAATTTCTCTCAAAAACTTAAGGATCACGTCAGGCGGGACATCCCTGAACAGGATCTTCATGGACTCTGCTGTAAAATGTTTGTGTCTCACATCGTGCAAGTCCCAACACTCTAAAAGAACATGTTTCATTGTGAGTGGCGCATGACATGGAATGCACCACGGAGCTTCTTCACTCTTTAAAAGGTAAGAATGGGTAAAATACGAATGGCCGGTGTGCAGCCGGCACAGAACCGTTTCCTCTTTACGACCACCCGACGTAGATGGGAGGAAGTCCTTAAGGTTTGGACGGATCTGAAAGAGTTTGTTATTCGTCTGTGTGTTCCAATCCTCCTGCCAGTACAGAGTCTCTCACATAATCATTAATTTTGGGTTTCACATCTGAGCAGGGGATATAAGTGTTGGACAGTTTCTCTCTTGTGGCGTTCTTGGCTAAACGATCAACCATTTCGTTCCCGCCGATGCCAAAATGACCAGGAACCCAAGCAAGAGTAATGTTGTAACCGTCCGCCTTCAACTTACTAAAAAGTTCAAAAAAAAGTAAAAGTTCTGGATGCTGAAGGTTGCGGCCAGCTATGGCCTCCAAAGCTGACAGCGAATCCGACAGAACCAGAATTCGGCAAGAACTGTTTATACATAGCTACTCTTGTTCCCAGAAATCAACAGTTTACATCATACCATCATTTACAAGCAATTCATCCAATAGAAAATCAAAGAAAACTTTAAAAAAATGGCAAGCCTAGCTGCAGAATAGATCATGCCATCTTAGAAAGTAAACCACAGGCAGTGGCATCCCCTGAACATGGCAAAATGTAAATACACAATGATGTCCCCTGAAAAGTATTAAGGCATAAAGTTATAATCGGTGTAGAGTTACCTATCTTTCTAACAACATTCAAAGAAAAGGGAAGGGGAAGCGGGGATCTTGAAGGGTACATGTGGCGGTGCAGACCTTTCCCAAGGTTGAATGGATCATAATATTGTTGATACGCATCTGCACCAAGAGTTACTGGGGTACCCTGGGGGCACTTTCAATCTTTCCACCAAATTCTGCTAAAAATCGATTCAGCAGTTTCTGTGTGCTTGTGTTGGGTGGATCCCGGATCTATGTTTTGATGCAGATCCACACCAGAATGTACTGCATGTGTTGATTGGGCCGCAATCGATCTTCAATCGTCCAACCATGCTGGTTACAAATCAGTGTGGTAGTTTTGGTGTAAAGATTTCTAACAAATGGACAAAACCGGCAGACACAGCTGAAAACATGAACTTGGCTGTGGAAAACTGTCGGACGGATCTCAACGCTGTCAACAACTCTCGATCTTAATGCTGTCAACAACTCTCAGAAGGATCTTAACGCTGTCAACACGGTGTGCTATACCCCGTTCTGTGCACTCGGAACTCTGCAGTCACAGCATGTTCTTTCAGGACGCCCAAACTTTGTCTTTTTATCTGTTTTCCTTTACAAATCCGCAATGAAACATAGTAAGTTTTATATTCAGTAATTCCTTTGATTTCTTTTTTTTTTTTCAAGCTCGAAGTTGGCAAGCAAGTGAGAATGGTGATGTATGTACGCCGACTTGTCATGTGCTGCGACAATGGTCGCGACCCGAGGCGAAGGAGAGAGGCGGCGCTTGTTGCCAGCATAGTCCTGAATTGTCCTGAGGAAGGTGAAACATGGTCATTCTTCATGCAGTGAAAACAACACTGGAACAACAATGAATGAAATGGTGGAGGGAGGTGCACGAACAGTGGAACACTGGAACAACAATGAATGAAATGGTGGAGGGAGGTGCACCAACAGTGGAACACTGGAACAACAATGAATGAAATGGTGGAGGGAGGTGCACGAACAGTGGAACACTGGAACAACAATGAATGAAATGGTGGAGGGAGGTGCACGAACAGTGGAACACTGGAACAACAATGAATGAAATGGTGGAGGGAGGTGCACCAACACTGGAACAACAATGAATGAAATGGTGGAGGGAGGTGCACCAACAGTGGAACACTGGAACAACAATGAATGAAATGGTGGAGGGAGGTGCACGAACACTGGAACAACAATGAATGAAATGGTGGAGGGAGGTGCACCAACACTGGAACAACAATGAATGAAATGGTGGAGGGAGGTGCATGAACACTGGAACAACAATGAATGAAATGGTGGAGGGAGGTGCACGAACACTGGAACAACAATGAATGAAATGGTGGAGGGAGGTGCACGAACAGTGGAACACTGGAACAACAATGAATGAAATGGTGGAGGGAGGTGCACCAACAGTGGAACACTGGAACAACAATGAATGAAATGGTGGAGGGAGGTGCACCAACAGTGGAACACTGGAACAACAATGAATGAAATGGTGGAGGGAGGTGCACCAACAGTGGAACACTGGAACAACAATGAATGAAATGGTGGAGGGAGGTGCACCAACAGTGGAACACTGGAACAACAATGAATGAAATGGTGGAGGGAGGTGCACCAACAGTGGAACACTGGAACAACAATGAATGAAATGGTGGAGGGAGGTGCACCAACAGTGGAACACTGGAACAACAATGAATGAAATGGTGGAGGGAGGTGCACCAACAGTGGAACACTGGAACAACAATGAATGAAATGGTGGAGGGAGGTGCACGAACACTGGAACAACAATGAATGAAATGGTGGAGGGAGGTGCACCAACAGTGGAACACTGGAACAACAATGAATGAAATGGTGGAGGGAGAGATAATGTTGCTTATAGCCCAGCCGACCGCAGAGGGCCATATCAGGGCTGTATGGTGGAGGGAGGTGCACCAACAGTAGAATGCTCATTCACTGCACTGTACAAAAATATTTACCGAAAAGTTGTCAGCAGAACTCGCGATCGGGTGAACACATCGCACACACATCTGCTGTGTTCCTGAAGGCATTATTTTAAGAATTCTGTTTCTATCTTAGGTATTGGTCTTTGTTACTTCATTTTTCCCCCCAGCTAATTCTGTTATGGAAACAAAGAACAGGACATCCCAATTAACTTTTGGAAACCACAAATATAACATAATGAAGAAAAAAATTTTGACGAAGTGTTTGACCAAATGTTTGACATGAATCAAATGTTACAATTACAAAGGACACAAACAATTGAGTTTATTTTACATCAGCTATCTGACCTTTAGCTCTTGACTACCTCAGTACCTGTCCTGTACCTAGTTGCTTTTGTATTATCAGACACAACAGTACATATCTTGTACCTAGTTGTTTTTGTATCATCAGACACAGCAGTACATATCTTGTACACAGTTGTTTTTGTATCATCAGACACAACAGTACATATCTTGTACCTAGTTGTTTGTATCATCAGACACAACAGTACATATCTTGTACCTAGTTGTATCATCAGACACAGCAGTACATATCTAGTACACAGTTGTTTTTGTATCATCAGACACAACAGTTCACATCTTGTACATAGCAGTTTCATCACAAGAATTTCTCAACAAAACTTCAGGAAAGACCCGTCCCCATGGCAAGTGGATGGTGTTGCAGACTCGTGGCTGGGTCATGGGTTCGATTCCTGTCACAGCCATTTTATTTGTGAGATTTTTCTGCCCCGACCAGCTCCTACCTAGAGTTGAGGTTGCCAAGTCTCAACTGGGATGACAGGACCCCACAAACTTGAGTTTCATCTACTTAAATGGATGTGTATAATGACAGTGTTTCTCAATTTTCTGACCAACACTGCAGGTACCTGTGTCTCTTAGGCCTGATTTACACCAAGATATATTATGAAAGTAAGTGTTGTATACATCCTGTCATGCAGTCTCAGCTCAGAGCTGAAACCTGTAGAATCATCTCTTATCATCCTCACTCTCATCTATCAGCATAAAAAAAAAAAAAACGTCCCCAAATTCTATCGCCCTTCGTGCCCTGCTTTCATGGTGACCTCAGTTTCGATGACCTCTTCATGTCCATGCCCTTGGTTTAGATAAATTCACGTGGATCTTCATTGGACAGACACAGAGGTTGCCCTCCAGAGGAAGCCTTCATGCTGGCTCTGCAGCCAGGTGGTTCTTGTCATTGATTGGGGGGGGGGGGGGGGGGGGAGGCGTACTGCACAACTAGGACCAGAACAGGCATCACTGAACACTTCCACAGTGAATCGGCAGCAGTGTGGTCTCCGCCGGTGGGTTGCCTCATTGATGTCTTGACACGGATTGTTCCCTGTGGATTGGTGGTGCTGGGCCCATGGTGGGATGGGCCAGTCTGTAGCTATGGACAGAGGGGGGGGGGGGGGGGGGGGCATGGTGGGATGGGCAGTCTGTAGCTGTGGACAGGGAAGCCATGGTGGGATGGGCCAGTCTGTAGCTATGGACAGGGGGGCCCATGGTGGGATGGGCCAGTCTGTAGCTATGGACAGGGGGGGGGGCATGGTGGGATGGGCCAGTCTGTAGTATGGACAGGGGGGCCATGGTGGGATGGGCCAGTTCTGTAGCTATGGACAGGGGGGGGGGCCCATGGTGGGATGGGCCAGTCTGTAGCTATGGACAGGGGGCCATGGTGGGATGGGCCAGTCTGTAGCTATGGACAGGGGGCCCCATGGTGGGGTGGGCCAGTCTGTAGCTATGGACAGGGGGCCCCATGGTGGGATGGGCCAGTCAGTAGCTATGGACAGGGGGGCCCATGGTGGGATGGGCCAGTCTGTAGCTATGGACAGGGGGGGGCCATGGTGGGATGGGCCAGTCTGTAGCTATGGACAGGGAGGCCAAGGTGGGATGGACCAGTCTGTAGCTATGGACAGGGGGCCCCATGGTGGGATGGGCCAGTCTGTAGCTATGGACAGGGGGGCTCCATGGTGGGATGGGCCAGTCTGTAGCTATGGACAGGGGGGGCCCCATGGTGGGATGGGCCAGTCTGTAGCTCTGGACATGGGAGGCCCATGGTGGGATGGACCGGTCTGTAGCTATGGACAGGGGGGCTCCATGGTGGGATGGGCCAGTCTGTAGCTATGGACAGGGGGGCCCCATGGTGGGATGGGCCAGTCTGTAGCTATGGACAGGGGGGCCAGTCTGTAGCTATGGACAGGGGGGCCAGTCTGTGGCTATGGACAGGGGGGCCCCATGGTGGGATGGGGCCAGTCTGTAGCTATGGACAGGGGGCCATGGTGGGAGGGGCCCGTCTGTAGCTTTGGACGGGGGGGGGGCCTGGGGGGATGGGCCAGTCTTAGCTTGGAAGGGGGGCCATGGTGGGATGGGCCAGTCTGTAGAGGGACGGGGGGCCAGGGTGGGGGGCCTTCTGTAGCTATGGACGGGGGGCCCATGGGGGGATGGGCCGTCTTTGTAGGGGACAGGGGGGGGGGGGGGTTGGGCATGGGGGGGGCTTGGGGGGGCCAGTCTGTAGCTATGGACAGGGGGCCCCTTGGTTTGGGGGGGATTGGGGGGGCCCAGTCTGTAGCTATGGACGGGGGGGGCCTGGTGGGATGGGCCAGTCTTAGCTTGGGGCAGGGGCCATGGTGGGATGGCCGTCTGTGCTATGGAAGGGGGGGGATGGGCCGGGGTAGCTATGGAAGGGGGGCATGGTGGGATGGGCCAGTCTGTAGCTATGGACGGGGGGCCCCTTGGTGGGATGGCCATTTGTAGTATGGACGGGGGGGGGGGGAGGGGGGTGGGGGGGGGCCAGTCTGTAGTATGGCGGGGGGGGGGGGCCCAGGTGGGATGGGCCAGTCTTTTTAGGCCAGGGGGAGGGGGGCCCATGTGGGATGGGGGCCAGTCTGTAGTAGGACGGGGGGGGGGGGGGGGGCCATATGGGGGGGAGGGCCAGTTGTAGCTATGACGGGGGGGGGGGGGGGGCATGGGGGATGGGCCAGTTGTAGTATGGCAGGGGGGGCCAGGGTGGGAGGGCGTCTGTAGCTATGGACAGGGGGCCCATGGGGGGTGGCCGTCTGTGCTATGGACAGGGGGGGGGGCCCATGGTGGGAGGGGCCAGTCGTAGCTTGGGGGGGGCCCCATGGTGGGATGGGGCCAGTCTTTTGCTAGGGACGGGGACCCATGGTGGGGGATGGGCCCAGTCTGTAGTATGGAGGGGGGGGGGGCATGGTGGGATGGGCCGTTTGGGCTAGGCAGGGGGGGGGGGGTGGGTTGGCAGTCGTAGCTTGGAAAGGGGGGGGGGGGGCCCAATGGTGGGAGGGGCCAGTCTGTAGCTAGGCAGGGGGGGGCCCCATGGTGGGTGGGCCAGTCTGGTAGGGGGACGGGGGCCCATGGGGGGAAAGGGCTTCTGTAGTAGGGACGGGGGGGCCCTGGGGGGTGGGCTCTGTAGTTGGACGGGGGGGGGGGGCATGGTGGATGGGCCGTTGTGTTTGGAAAGGGGGCCATGGTGGATGGGCCAACTGTAGTATGGAGGGGGGGGGGCCTTTTGGGGTGGGGGGGGCCCTTTTTTGGGAGCTTTATGGAAAGGGGGGGGGGGCCCCCTGGTGGGGGGGCCCAGTCTGTGTTTTGGAAGGGGGGGGGGGCTGGGGGGAAAGGGCAGTCTGTAGCTATGGAAGGGGGGGCTGGTGGGGGGCAGTCTGTAGCTTGGACAGGGGGGGGGGCATGGTGGAGGGGCCAGTTGAGCTATGGACGGGGGGGCCATGGGGGATGGGCCGTTGTAGTTGGAAGGGGGGCCAGGGTGGGATGGGCCGTCTGTGCTAGGGCGGGGGGCCCATGGTGGGTGGGCCGTCTTTGTAGGAAGGGGGCCTGGGGGATGGACCGTCGTAGTTTGGGAACGGGGGGGGGGGGGGGGGCCTGGTGGGATGGGCGTTGTAGTATGGAAGGGGGCCAGGGTGGGGGGGCCCATCGTAGCTATGGAAGGGGGCCCCTAGTGGGATGGGCCGTTGTGTATGGACAGGGGGGGGGGGATGATGGGGGGGCCCGTCGTAGTTGGACAGGGGGGGAGGGGTGGGGGATGGGCCAGTCTGTGTTGGGACAGGGGGCCATGGTGGGAGGGGCCCGTCTGTAGTATGGACAGGGGGCATGGTGGGATGGGCCCGTCTGTAGTATGGCAGGGGGGGCCTGGTGGGATGGCCGTCTGTAGCTAGGACGGGGGGCCATGGTGGGGGTGGGCCAGTTGTGCTTGGACGGGGGGCCCCCATGGGGGGGTGGGCCAGTCTGTGCTATGGCAGGGGGGCCCCAGGGAGGGGGGGCGTCTGTAGCTTTGGACAGGGGGCCCTGGTGGGATGGGCCAGTCTGAGTAGGCAGGGGGGGGCCCCGGTGGGTGGGCCAGTCTGTAGCTAGGAAAGGGGGCCCATAGGGTTTGGGGGGCCAGTTGTAGCTATGGCGGGGGGGGGCATATGGTGGGTGGGCCGTTGTAGTATGGACGGGGGGCCCAGGTGGGGAGGGGCAGTCTGTAGCTATGGACGGGGGGGGGCCCATGGTGGGAGGGGCCCGTCTGTAGCATGGACGGGGGCCTGGGGGGAGGGGGCCAGTCGTAGTATGGGGGGGCCTGGTGGGTGGGCCAGTCTGTAGCTATGGACGGGGGGGCCCATGGTGGGGGGGGCCCGTCTGTAGCTTGGCGGGGGGCCCCCTGGGGGTGGCCCAGTCTGTAGCTATGGAAGGGGGCCAATGTGGGATGGGCCGTCTGTAGCTATGGACAGGGGGGGGGGTGGGTGGGCCAGTCTGAGCTATGGACAGGGGGCCATGGTGGGATGGGCCAGTCTGTAGTAGGGACAG
>CM031615.1:3921101-3944332 GCA_018398815.1 Conus ventricosus
CCCCCCCCCAGCCCCCCCCCCACCAGACCCCCCCCCCCCCCCCCCCCCCCCTGTCCATACTACAGACTGCCCATCCCACCATGGCCCCCCGTCCCGAGCTACAGACTGGCCCATCCCACCAGGCCTCCCTGTCCCAAGCTACAACTGCCCTCCCCCCCATGGGGCCCCCCCTGTCCATAGCTACAGACGGCCCACCCCACCATGGGCCCCCCGTCCTGCTCCCAGACGGCCCACCCACCTGGCCCCCCTGTCCATAGCTACAGCTGCCCCTCCCACCATGGGCCCACCCACCATCCAAGGACAATCCTGTCAACTCAGAGGCCAACCCACCGCGAGACCACACTGCTGCCGATTCCTGTGGAAGTGTCATATGCCTTCTCGTCCTAGTTGCAGTACGCCCCCCCCCCCCCCCCCCCCCCCCCCCTCCCATCAATGACAAGAACCACCTGGCTGCAGAGCCAGCATGAAGGCTTCCTCTGGAGGGCAACCTCTGTGTCTGTCCAATGAAGATCCACGTGAATTTACCCAAAACCCAAGGGCATGGACATGAAGAGGTCATCGAAACTGAGGTCACCCTTGAAAGCAGGGCACGAAGGGCGATAGAATTTTGGGGACGTTTTTTTTTTATGCTGATAGATGAGAGTGAGGATGTAAGAGATGATTCTAAGGTTTCAGCTCTTGAGCTGAGACTGCACGACAGATGTATACAACACTTACTTTCATAATATATCTTGGTGTAAATCAGGCCCTAAGAGACACGGGTACCTGCAGTTTTGGTCAGAAAATTTAAGAAACACTGTCATTATACACATTCTTTTAAGTAGATGAAACTAAAGTTGTGTGGTCCTGTCTTCCCAGTTGAGACTTGGCAACCTCACTCAGGAAGGAGCGGTTGTGGGGTCCTGTCTTCCCAGTTGAGACTTGGCAACCTCAACTCTAGGTAGGAGCTGGTCGGGGCAGAAAAATCCACAAATAAAATGGCTGTGACAGGAATCGAACCCATGACCCAGCCATGAGTCTGGGAACACCAAACCACTTGGCCATGGGGAGGGTCTTTCCTGAAGTTTGTTGAGAAATTCTTGTGATGAAACTGCTATGTACAAGATGTGAACTGTTGTGTCTGATGATACAAAAAACAACTGTGTACAAGATATGTACTGCTGTGTCTGATGACACAAACAACTTGGGACAAGATATGTACTGTTGGTCTGATGATACAAAACAACTGTGTACAAGATATGTACTGCTGTGTCTGATTTATACAAAAACAACTAGGTACAAGATATGTACTGTTGTTCTATAATACAAAAGCAACTAGGTACAGGACAGGTTTCTGAGGGAGTCAAGAGCTAAAGGTCAATAGCTGATGTAAAATAAACTCAAATTTTTTGTGTCCTTTGTAATTGTAACATTTGATTCATGTCAAACATTTGGTCAAACACTTCATCAATTTTTTTTTCTTCATTATGTTATATTTGTGGTTTCCAAAAGTTAATTGGGGTGTCCTGTTCTTTGTTTCTCTTACAGAATTAGCTGGGGGGAAAAGTAACAAAGACCAATACCTAAAATAGAAACAGAATTCTTAGAATAATGCCTTCAGGAACACAGCAGATGTGTGTGTGGTGTGTTCACCGATCGCGAGTTCTGCTGACAACTTTTCAGTAAATATTTTTGTTCAGTGCAGTGAATGAGCATTCCACTGTTCGTGCACCTCCCTCCACCATTTCATTCATTGTTGTTCCAGTGTTGTTTTCACTGCATGAAGAACGACCATGTTTCACCTTCCTCAGGACAATTCAGGACTATGCTGGCAACAGGCGCCGCCTCTCTCCTTCGCCTCAGGTCGCGACCATTGTCACAGCACATGACAAGTCGGCGTACATACATCACCATTCTCACTTGCTTGCCAACTTCGAGCTTGAAAAAAAAAAGGAAATCAAAGGAATTACTGAATATAAAACTCACTATGTTTCATTGCGGATTTGTAAAGGAAAACAGATAAAAAGACAAAGTTTGGGCGTCCTGAAAGAACATGCTGTGACTGCAGAGTTCCGAGTGCACAGAACAGGGTATAGCGCACCGTGTTGACAGCGTTAAGATCCTTCTGAGAGTTGTTGACAGCATTAAGATCGAGAGTTGTTGACAGCGTTGAGATCCGTTTGACAGTTTTCCACAGCCAAGTTCATGTTTTCAGCTGTCTGCCGGCTTTGTCCGTTTGTTAGAACGCTTTACACCAAAACTACCACACTGATTTGTAACCAACGTGGTCGGAAGATCGAAGATCGATTGCGGCCCAATTAACACATGCAGTACATTCTGGTGTGGATCTGCGTCAAAACATAGATCCGGGATCCACCCGACACAAGCACACAGAAACTGCCGAATCGATTTTTAGCAGAATTTGGTGGAAAGATTGAAAGTGGCCCCAGGGGTACCCCCAGTAACTCTTGGTGCAGATGCGTATCAACAATACTATGATCCATTCAACCATAACAAAGGTCTGCACTGCCATATGTGTACCCTTCTAGATCCCCGCTCCCCCTTCCCTTTTCTTTTTAAAAAAAAATGTTGTTAGAAAGATAGGTAACTCTACACCGATTATAACTTTTATGCCTTAATACTTTTCAGGGGACATCATTGTGTATTTACATTTTGCCATGTTCAGGGGATGCCACTGCCTGTCGTTTACTTTCTAAGGTGGCATGATCTATTCTGCAACTAGGCTTGCCATTTTTTAAAGTTTTCTTTGATTTTCTATTGGATGAATTGCTTGTAAATGATGGTATGATGTAAACTGTTGATTTCTGGGAACAAGAGTAGATGTGTATAAACAGTTCTTGCCGTATTGATCAGCGTGAAACGTAGTAGTTCCCTAGCTCTGTGAATGTAGTGCTTTCCCAGATTTTTTTGTTAACATCATGTTTCAACTATTTGTTTGTTATTTTGTTATTGAGGGAAATAATGTTCATACATAACCATGAGAATCATTAAATTTTATATAATATACAGTCTTTTTATTTTCGTGTGTATATATTTTGTATATGCTTTTGAATTTTTTTTTGTGTGTTTGCATATCTGTGCATGTATTTGAATAAATCTGCCTTTACCCCATACAAGAAAATGTGACTTGTTCCCCTATGAATTTCAGTGCCAATGAGATTTTTTCATGTAAGTTTACCGACAAGCACTCTGAAGTAAGAGTACAAACACTTCGACTTCAAAAAGGACCTCACATTCGAGTTTATCACAAACAGGGATGCATGTTCTGCTGTTGTTTTCAAGGGAGGAACATTGTTTTCTCATTATTCTTAAGCAGAAGGAACAGTCTGAATGCAAAGAACAGTGTTCAGCGGATGTATTTTCTACACATGTAGGAATCTTGAAAATGTTATCCTCAGGTCTAGGTCTGTATGGCAAGTCTCAATGCCTGTGACAGTGCACATTATCAATCATGTATTTCTGTCTGAGCGTTGAACCTGACCTGTCAGTTGCTTCATGTCAGGACAGGGCACATTATGATTTATCCATCTCGTATGTCTGTGTTGGCCACGTTTCCTATCGGGACAGCGGTTAATATCTGTCATGTATTTCATCTGGGCAAATACCGTACTTGTCAAGTATTTCCTATCAGAAAAGTGTACGTTGTCTGTCGTTTATTTCTATCTGGGCAATATTTCCAATCAGGCCCAGGGGACATTGCTCGTCATCCATTTCTGTCAGGGCAGTATACTGCATCTGTTACATATTTCCATCTGGTCAGTGCACAAACGGTCGTGCCTGTCTATCTGAATCTGTCATGTATTTCCATCTGGTCAGTGCACAACACTGGTCGTGCCTGTCTATTCTGAATCCGTCATGTATTTCCATCTGGTCAGTGCACAACACTGGTCGTGCCTGTCTATTCTGAATCTGTCATGTATTTCCATCTGGTCAGTGCACAACACTGGTCGTGCCTGTCTATTCTGAATCTGTCATGTATTTCCATCTGGTCAGCGGACAACACTGGTCGTGTATGTCTATTCTTTTCTTTTTTTCCGTTCTTTCTGCGTACGCAGGCTGATACTCCTGCCGATACTGGCTGTATAGACAGCAGTGGAGTTTTGTGTATGAACGTTTTTTTTTATCCCGCCATTAAAGCAGCCATACTCCATCTTCGGGGAAGGTCCATGCTATGTGTACGTGTCATCCATACCAAGGGCCAAACTAGCCTCTTTTCCGAAAGTTGGTGATGGGATTTTACGTGTGTGCAAGATTTGTGCGTGCATTCACACAGGGAACACACGGTTTATAGTCTCATTCAAAGGACTGTATGGGGAATGGAGTCAGAACCAATGTTAACTCCGAGGGAAAAGTCCTCTTGTACCGAAATTTGAATCCGCAACCCCAGGATCACGAGTCCGGCGCTCTATCAACTGAGCTACTCCGGCCCCCAGTCTATTCTGAATCTCTCATGAATTTCCGTCTGCAGGATGAACAAAAATAAATCAACAGAACTGGGTCACTAAACTGGGAGGGGGGGGGGGGGGGGGGGGGGGGGGGGGGGGGGGGGTGGCAGTGTACTGGCTACACAGTGGACTTGGTCAGGGGTGGAGTGTACTAATAAACGTGTGGCTTACTGACCAAACCATGTACATGATCGTAACGGGCCGCACCCTAAATGGATTTCCACTGTCCAGCCTGGGTGCTTCCTACCACCAATAAACAGAACACCACTTCTCTTGTAACTGTTTTATTCATCATTGCATCACCAATAAACAGAACACCACTTCTCTTGTCACCGTTTTACTCAACATCATTGCATCACCAATAAACAGAACACCACTTCTCTTGTCACCGTTGTATTCAACATCATTGCATCACAGCAGCAAATGAGACCAGCAACAAGTTCAGTGGGTAAGAATCAATGTGTAATGAACTATCTCATCCCATTTTTATGTGGTGCGACGGATTCACTCTTAGCTGCCATACTTTACTCTTCATTTATCAAGGAAGCACCAGGAAAGAATTGATAAACATATACTAACTTAGAGACATTTGTGTTTGTATTTTTCAAATTTAAAATTTTTTTGTTTAACCCCTTGACTGCTACTGACAACTTGTACACTCGTCAGCGACAAACTGCATCATGCTTTCGGTAGGTTAGGGACGATCAATTAGACTTCCAGCTGCCACTGTATTCAATTTCAATGAAGCTACAAGTCACATAGGAATAGTTCATTTCATTTCAAGCTGTACACTCTGATCTGTTATCAAGAAGATGTAGCAGTCAAGGTTTAAAAGACAAGAAAGAATGGATTTGACAACATGACAACTGTCACATGTACCAGTCAATCAAATACGTTTTCACAATAGACCAGCATTTGTAGATGTTTCTGGTGGTTTAAGGGCACTCTTGTGAAAAGAATGAAAACCAGACCACAGAAGATTTGAAGTGTGTGTGTGTAGGTGCATGTTCTGTATGTCCCCAAATCACACTTCATTCATATCATACACTCACCACTTCCACCTCTGTAAACATGACAACAGACTGACAATTTGAAATATAGTGGGCAAAGACCAATATATAATATATATATATATATATATATATATATATATATATATATATATATTTTATATATATATATATATAAAGTGTCCTTAAAAAATCTGAAGGTGCTCAACCCCTTGGGGAGCAACATCTGTTAAAAATTTTTTTTAATGAAGTGTTAAAATCTACAAGCTTGTTTCAAGCCTTGAAACAAGCTTATCATAGATTTTAACACTTCATTTTTAAAAAATATTTTTAACATTTATATATATATATATATTATATATATATATATATATATATATATATATATATATATATAAAACACAATTCAACATCAGAATAATAAGTTAGGTTAAATACTATTCAGCACACACAAGACGAACAAAAACCATTTCTTTCAGAGTTTTTCCATTCAAGATCACTTTTCTTTTTCCGGGACAATTCCTCACAAGAAATGTTCATGGCACACATTCAGGATCTGTTTCTCACAGTCATAATTTTCTCTGGCACAACACAGTCCTTACAGAATTCTTCCAGTGAGCTTCTGATGAAATTTATATCATACGGTCGGTTTCTTCAAGTTCAGAACAGATGTTTCTCAACTAGACACATTACCGTGACCCTTGGGGAGCAGGACAGTTCATAGGGGTGTCAGTAACAGGAAACGCCTGTTCCAGGAAGATAGCGCCCCAACAGATTAGGACCAGGGCTGATTCCGTCACCCACCCTCGGGTAAGATTTCCGTTACGGGGTGTAGCTCCCTCACGGACAGCAGCTCCCCACCAATGAAGCAAGTCCAAGTAATCACACTCAAATTTTCTCAATAATCATAACTGTGCACTCTGCACCAAATTCTGAACAGACCTGTCTTTAGACACATTGTGAGCCATAACTATGCACTCTGCACCAAATTCTGAACAGACCTGTCTTTAGACACATTGTGAGCCATAACAATGCACTCTGCACCAAATTCTGAACAGACCTATCTTTAGACACATTGGGAGCCATAACAATGCACCAAATTCTGAACAGACCTGTCTTTAGACACATTGTGAGCCACAACAATGCACTCTGCACCAAATTCTGAACAGACCTATCTTTAGACACACTGTGAGTCGTCCCTTTGTCACTGAAGCGGGCGACACCTTCTCGACAGTTGCCTCTTTCTCAGTCAGAACTGTCACACCTTTGATCAAGCTGCGCTGGATCAGCCGACGGATTCCGGATCAGCAGTCAGATCTCCCAATGCCCGTGGGAAAAACATGTAACCAAGTCCTGGTGCATGTTGGTTGCCAGTGTTTTCTTCCCAGATCTAACTCCCATTGGTCCACTTGGCTGAACACTGATGTTGCTATGGAATCAATCTAATTTGATTTTAAAAAAAATTGATTACAATATTTTACATCTTTTATCTTCAACATTTTCACGTATGAAAAGAGACTGCATTTTCAAAAAAAATCCTTTCGTATGGAGAAGTTTCCATGTTTACTGGGTTTTCAACATGTACTCCACAATTCTACTTCACGGGCCAATCCAAACACATTTTTCATTTCTGCCAATGAAAATAGACAATAAAAACAACACTAGTTAGCCTACCTACTCCACAAAAGCAAAAACGGACCAAACTACACCAGTTACGACAGAATAACAAAACAACCGTGTGAGGATGGTAACGGCACATCCGTCACTGGGGGGCAAAAAAAAATGAGGAAAAAAGATTTTTGCTATCGCAAGCTTTCCATCTGGGCAAGAATAATCGTCTTTGGTACAATGATGAAAGATCTTTCTCACCTACAGAGGTCGATCTTGTCTCATGTACTGTGAGCATTCATGGATATTGGGGAGATCCTTTGAACATACTCGAGATGCCACCTCCTTCAATAAGAAAAAAACAACCTTACTGACAACAAATGCTGTCATGAGTCACGCATCCCATGAACTGACAACAAATGCTGTCATGAGTCACGCATCCCATGAACTGACAACAAATGCTGTCACGAGTCACGCATCCCATGAACTGACAACAAATGCTGTCATGAGTCACGCATCCCATGAACTGACAACAAATGCCGTCATGAGTCACGCATCCCATGAACTGACAACAAATGCTGTCACGAGTCACGCATCCCATGAACTGACAACAAATGCTGTCATGAGTCACGCATCCCATGAACTGACAACAAATGCTGTCATGAGTCACGCATCCCATGAACTGACAACAAATGCTGTCACGAGTCACGCATCCCATGAACTGACAACAAATGCTGTCACGAGTCACGCATCCCATGAACTGACAACAAATGCTGTCACGAGTCACGCATCCCATGAACTGACAACAAATGCTGTCATGAGTCACGCATCCCATGAACTGACAACAAATGCTGTCATGAGTCACGCATCCCATGAACTGACAAGAAATGCTATATCATGAATCGCATGTTCAGTGACAAGTCATGAATCAAATATTTTTCAGGGGGGAGGGGGAGGGGGGGGTGTGACTGTGATCATGACCAAACAAATGCAGGTCAGCAATATCACTGGATGCCAGAGTAAAAGAACTCAGTGACAACAACCAGTGTACATAACTTGTACATATATATTATATATATATATATATATATATATATATATATATATATATATATATATAATGCTGAACAATTAAGTAGTGGGGGAAAACAAGTGCAGGCCAACAATTCTTCCATCATTATAATAATGACTTGGCAAAGATTTGAAAAAAAAAAAAAAAAAAAAAAAAAATTGAAGGTGAAGAAAATATATGTTTTAAATAAGAAAACCCTTCACTAGCTGCATGGGGGAACCATCACAATCCCTCTCGAAGGCAGATTTATATGTATTGCCTGCTCCTAGGCCTTTCGTCTGCTGGATCGGACTCATCAGGGAGACACGGCTGATTGTGTCTGCACTCTTGGCGTCAAATAGAGACACACCACATTCCGTAATTCTATGGTGTTCTCACCACCAAGGGTTCAAAAAAGAATCCAACAGCACCCCCAAAGCAGCCAGCGAAAGGTAGAAACTAAAACAAAACGAAAGTGTGGGGAGGAAAAAAAAAAAAAAAAAAAAAAAAAAATATATATATATATATATATATATATAGAATTATAAACCAAGCTTGCTCTTATGTCTTAGATTGAAGAAATAGGGGGAGATAAGCATTCATATCTGCAGTGGCATACTGCCTAACAAACAGTATGTGCTCAAGTGGGTGGATGGGGAAAAAAATGAAATAAATGCTTCTCAAAATGAGCCTTCAGCAAGCTTATAATCTCCAATAGGGAGGAAACTCACTAACACCTAACTCCTGGTCATATACCGATATTTCGAAACTTGGTGGTTTCTCCTCAGTGACCGCGGAAAGTGGTAATTTGACTCCTCTGCCTTTTCAGTTTTAAGAAGAATGCAATCCCAGAAAAGGTTGGTGTACAATACCGTAGTATGTTTGTTGAGTTTTCAAAAAACCAACCAAAGGTGCCATCTAAGAAGCAAAAGAAAATCATAAAAGAGCAAAACAAGCTACATTTTCTTGTGAAAAGTAAAAAAAAAAAAAAAATTAAAAAAAATAAAAAATATAAAAAGATATCCTCTAAGACACAAGTGCTGAGGGCCAGTTCTTGGAATGAATCCGCAAGGGACTAAAATACAACAAACTAATAAATTCCAAGGATAAGTACCGCACCGTTCCAGCAACTTACAGAGCAGCTTGGTGTTGCAATGACTGCAAGAAATATAGAATTATAAACCAAGCTTGCTCATCCACCCACTTGAGCACATACTGTTTGTTAGGCAGTATGCCACTGCAGATATGAATGCTTATCTCCCCCTATTTCTTCAATCTAAGACATAAGAGCAAGCTTGGTTTATAATTCTATATTTCTTGCAGTCATTGCAACACCAAGCTGCTCTGTAAGTTGCTGGAACGGTGCGGTACTTATCCTTGGAATTTATTAGTTTGTTGTATATATATATATATATATATAAACCAGTATTCAAAGTATCCATTGTCATTTTCTTTCACATAAAACAGTATTCAAGTCTCCATTGTCATTTTCTTTCACATAGAACAGTATTCAAAGTATCCATTGTCATTTCCTTTCATATAAAACAGTATTCAAAGTATCCATAGTCATTTTCTTTCACAAGGGGATTTTCCCCCCTGATCATGTACAAAACACACAAGAAAACAACAACAACAACAACACACACACACACCAAAAAAAAAAAAACCCGGCAAGTTTGGGCACACTCAAGGAACCAAACACACATGGTGCAAATACTGCAATGGTTTCTGTGTCACAAAATTATAATTCAAAATAAAACATCTGTTAAGATCAACATGAAACATAGCTTTCCACATCATGAACACCACACAGAGACATACTGCACATCTTAATTCACACACAACTATACCATACAGTGGAATTTCTCCATGGCACACATCACAATTCAAACAATGAGATCATAGAGTGGAAGCTCTACACTACACACACCCCGATTTCACACCTATTCATATAAAGAAAACTAAAGCATAAACATCCAGTTCGCACTAGATGAGATCACAGAGTGGAATTTCTTCATCATACACATCCAAATTCACACGATGAGATCATAGAGTGGAAGCTCTACGCTACACACATCCCAATTCACACGTATTCATATAAAAATGATATGCATCTCAATTCACAGTCACGTCAAAAACGATGCGACGCAATGGCACTTCTCTTCCTCGCACAGTCCTGCTGGCTTCTTGGTTCCTTTCCACCAACTCTATACCTACCAAACATGACACACAATATGTCTAGTTGGTAAAACACACAAACACATTTTCATAATGCGTACAGTAATGCAAGTAATGTTGGCATAAAACTCAACAATGTTACAACAACAACAAAACAGACAAATTTTGTTGATGTAATCAGTTTCAAATCTGCACTGTAGTTAATCGGAGCTCTTTGTCAAACAAAGGAAGAATGAAGATTCAACAGAACATACGTACTCCCCCAAGTTTGCGAAGGATATGATCTCTCACACACACACACAGACACACACACACACACACATACAGTGAACTCGGGGCTTATCGGCAAGCACGTGCTGCAGAGAATGATACAGTCCACAAACATATTTCACTGTCACACACACAATGACCATTCTGCAGAGAATGATACAGTCCACAAACATATTTCACTGTCACCCACACAATGACCATTCTGCAGAGAATGATACAGTCCACAAACATATTTCACTGTCACCCACACAATGACCATTCTGCAGAGAATGATACAGTCCACAAACATATTTCACTGTCACCCACACAATGACCATTCTGCAGAGAATGATACAGTCCACAAACATATTTCACTGTCACACACACAATGACCATTCTGCAGAGAATGATACAGTCCACAAACATATTTCACTGTCACCCACACAATGACCATTCTGCAGAGAATGATACAGTCCACAAACATATTTCACTGTCACACACACAATGACCATTCTGCAGAGAATGATACAGTCCACAAACATATTTCACTGTCACACACACATGACCATTCTGCAGAGAATGATACAGTCCACAAACATATTTCACTGTCACCCACACAATGACCATTCTGCAGAGAATGATACAGTCCACAAACATATTTCACTGTCACACACACAATGACCATTCTGCAGAGAATGATACAGTCCACAAACATATTTCACTGTCACCCACACAATGACCATTCTGCAGAGAATGATACAGTCCACAAACATATTTCACTGTCACACACACAATGACCATGCTGCAGAGAATGATACAGTCCATAAACATATTTTCACTGTCACACACACAATGACCATTCTGCAGAGAATGATACAGTCCACAAACATATTTCACTGTCACACAATGACCATTCTGCAGAGAATGATACAGTTCACAAACATATTTCACTGTCACACACACACACACACAATTCTGCCTTCAATGGATTTGAATTATCCAATCATTTTCAAACTGTCTTTGGTGACATTACAAAAAAAATTTTTTTTTTTTTTTTTTTTTTGCTGTCCCATCTTCTGTGCCACCTCAGTGGCGGTGCACCCATGCCGCTCATTCCAACACCCCGTCCACAGCCACACCCATGCCGCTCATTCCAACACCCCGTCCACAGCCACAGCCCGGTCAGTCCCGCCACAGCCCCGGCACTCCACAGGGAGCAGTCAATGTCAAGTCGTCAAAAGGCTACCCATCAAAGGAGACACTGCACTGCTGCCGAGTCACTTGGGCAGTGTTCAGTGGCGCCTGTTCTGATCCAACATACGCAGGACACCACCTACTAAGCCCCCTACTGATGACAATAATTGCTTAGTTGCGGAGCCGGCGTGAGTGAGCTCTCCCCCTCCAGAGAGCACCACCACGTCCTCTAACGACAGTCCCTATGGACTCGCCGATACCGGTGAACCCGACGAAATCAAGCCAAGGCCACAGACGTGGAGAGGACATTGGAACTGAGGTCACCACGAGAGCAAAAAACAAAAACAAAAAAATATCCTTAGCAAATTTAGAGCAATATATATGCCTGGAAACCTTTTGAATCCAGCTGATACATCGTCATTTTATGGCGTCTGCCCTCTTTCTCTGGAAGTTAAAATTCCATCAATTTCACCTCTGACTTGACATAAAACCGCAAATCCATCAATGTTCAGACAAATCGTATGAAACCCAACAGACAGGCAAAAATAAAAACAACAGGCAAAGTAGAAGGCCATCATAATTTCAATATCTGTGTACGACCAAATCAGAAATCTTATAGCTGCTTTAACAATTCAGATTTTTCTCACAATGCACATACAAATCTGGCCACACTTTGTTTTTCATGACACAATAGCAGGAGAGCATGGCAGCGCCTTGGCAGACTGGCTTGCTTTTTTTCTCTTTTGTTGTGACCTTTTTTGACAGAAATGAAACAAAAAATGCAAGAACACACAAACGAACGAAAGGCTTGCGCAATGTCAGTGTCTGTAAATGGAAAAAACAAAATCAGGTAAAAACAAGAACACCATTACTTCAATCCATTTTGCAGCACTGGAAATTTATGATGTCTGTTCCCTCATCATGAAGATTTTCCAGCCTGTTCATTTCGGCTTACTGCAGAGCCCGAGAGTAATCCCCCCCCCCCCATCTTTTTTGAATTTTTTTTTTCTCATAACCACTGCAACTGCTGGCATAAAACAGTCAACATGAGGTGCTCACCTTCACGGACCAGTGTCCACAAGCCTCTGACGTCACCAGTCATGTGAGAGGTCAGCGCCGCCCATGCTAGGACATCTGGGGGTCGTACTGCTGCCTCATGCTGTGTCACCTTGCTACATGGAAGGGCCTTCCCTCCCCTTTTGTTTCAAGATTTCCATCCACTCCCTGTAATGAGAAGGACCTTTCAAGGACTTCACTTAGAGCCTTATCAGAACTACTGCTGAGTTGCAGTACCTCTCAAAGCATTTGCCTGCATGCGTACACATTTTAACTAGTAACAGCATCTGCATGGGATAGGCATTATTATTGTGGGTTTTTTTTTAACCACAAACACAGCATTTGTATGGTGTACTTCTACTGAAGCTGCAACGTCATCTGCATACCATGCAAATGTTTTACTCATAGAGTAACACAAAAATAACTATTCTGAACTGCACTGACATTCTACTGCAGCATACTTTCCAATTTTCTCCGTTTGTTTGAGCCATTTGTGGCCCACTATTTTAATCACCTGGTCATAATATTCAAGTGAATGGTTCTTCTCCCTACAATACGATGACCTCCTTCAGCATAAATGATAACATCCCATGCTAACGCAAGGACCAGAATGCAAGGATCATGTGATGACAAGGAGGGCGTTTCTCATAATGTCGGTCAGACTTCAAAACCCAGCGGGCGTCAAGCTGTAACATTCCAACAAATCTGAGCCACACAATCTTTCATCATAAATTTGGTTCATGGTCACGAGTTGAAACATATATAGGTCATTCTCAGAAACATGTGTGGTGTGATAGTGACCCAATTGCTCGAGCTATTATTTGGCTGTATTAAATTGAAAACTGAGATGAATGCTTTTTATTGACTGCATTTGTATTAAAGAAATAAATTTTAAATGATTCTGTGAGTTGTTGTGGTTTTCTTGTTAAAAATCTCGATGTTGGGTCACAAAAATATGGTCAAACCAACATGGCGGATTTGTGACATGATGGTGCCTGCTTCAAACAAATAGTTCTTGGGACCACAAAGATTGATATTTTGACAAATAAAGTATATCAAATTGATACACACTCATCCTTTTACTATCACATAAAGAACAATTACGTTTTTTATTTACTACCAGTCAAGTAAGGGGCACATTAAATACCCGTCGCGGTCCGCGACCCTGGTTTCCGATTTTTGCCAACTAAAAAACTTCATGCACAAACAACTAAACATTGTAATGCATGCATTTAAATACACACTGATAAAGAAAACAGAGTGCAACATTAAGATACATCGATTTATGACGTCTGCTGTTCTAATCCTTGTACGTAATTAATTTCGCCTGAGAGGAGCATCGTTTCCGTTTTTCATCGTCGCGACCCGATCAACGAAAAGCGGCTGGGAAAGCCAAGACCTTCATTCACTTGCTGATATTTTTCCCCCAGCGCTGACTCATTACCTAAAAACATCTCTGGCATCTACTTTTTCCCGCCGAAAGAACATCGTGATGATATTACCGAGCTGCGGTCTTTTGTCTTCTGCCTAGTTCGTGAGAGGTCGCGACCGAGTGCTTCGTGCCGACTGCATCTATTCAAGGTGAGTTTACTGGCTTCTATCTTCATTCTCAATCGTTTGAAAAGTAACACTCTCTTCCCAAAGTATTGTTGTTTCGTCAGTGGTTCTTTAAAATTAACTTAAAACCGCACTAGTACTTAGAAATGCATGTGTTTTCACGTACTCGTCAACTCTGTCAACTGTCGTCTGCTACTCTTGATTGTTATCGGCGGAAAACGTTTTGCCAGTTTTAAGAAAGACCCTTTCAAATCACTCAAAAAAAGAACAGGAAAATAATCTAATTTAAATACTGAAAGTGGTTGTTCATGTGCAGTACGGGAATATTAAACGAACTCTAAATAGATTTATTTTTCTGTTGTACAACATCGCGGTCAAGACCAGAAACGTACGCACTATGGTATCTTGTGCCGACCGACACACTCTTAGAAAGCTTTTTTTTATCTTCCTTTGTTTTAAAACATGTTCAGTGTATTTCATTTGGAAAAATTTACAAACACGTTTTGCAACATGGTTGTGGATTTTTGTTTTTTTATCTGTAGTGTGGGTTTTGTTTTCGTAGATAGCAAAAATTCCGACAGAGCGTGTTAGTAGTGACGGGAATTCACGGCTCTATGGTATCTTGTCTCGACCGATAGATCCAGTAACTTGGACAGAACTATGTCGCGTGTTTTGTCAGTCATTCATGATGTTAATTAATATGTATCACTCGGCAGTCCCATTAAAAATGCAAACCAAAATATTACTATTCTGTTAGTTATCTCACATAATAACTGTTGGCCGTAAAACACTCAAACCATATCGGTCGAGACAGGAAATGTAATCAATTTGGTTTCTTGTCATGCCCGATCATTTGTCATGATAAATTATCCCTTTCTCTGGTTTCCACATTTTCTTTTTTTGATGTCTGAGAAGCGATTGTCTTACACAATCGTTGTCCGACTTCTGTGATTCACGTTCCGTACTTGTGCAAGCTAATCGTCATTTTCGCTGTGACGTTTAATTTAGAACTGTGCTCGGTCGTGAGCGGAACTCACTGCTCGGCGTTTCTCGTCACAACTAAACACGTCACTACGTTCTAATCACGTTTCGCTGTATTTTTTTAATCTAAAGGGAAGCAGAGCTGCTTTCTTGTTTTAAAATTAAGTTCCTTACGAAATCTGTTTTTATGCTCCTACTTATGCTTACTACTTTTGTTTTAAAACTAATGAATCTTTTAGTCTATGATTTGTGACAGAAACCAAACCAATGGGATTGGATATTTCGCTTTTGTTTGCTGTTGTTATTGTTGCCCTCTATATTTACACTCATTGCACCATTTCATATAGGAATGTATAGACGCGTGCTTGAACAAAGATAACAACCCCCAGCTGTAAGAGTTTGACACAAACAGCAAATAGCGTTTCAGTTCACATCACACACACACACACACACACACACACCACATCATAACACACACACACATCACATCACATCACATCACATCACATCACACAACACAACACACACACACACAAGAAACCATGAACACCCTTTTCAACTTGTTTCTTTTAAAATTATTTCCCCAAGTGAAAACAAGCAATCCATGTAGGCCAACAGTGTAATGCGTTTGTGTGCGCGCACGTGTGCGTGCGTGTGCGTGTTTGTTCTTTAGTTTTGCATCTTTTCGCTTTAGGTAAATTTAGACCAAAGTGATATTGTCGGAGTGAATGAGAAATTGAGTACGTGTATGTGAGAGAGTGAGTGTGTTTGTAAATAGATGTGTGTGTGTGTGAGTGTGTGTGTACATGTGCGCGCGCAAATGCAAATGTATGTATGCCTGCGTTTACGAGTGTAGAGCTGTGTTGTGTGTTGTGTGTGTGTTGTGTGTTGTGTGTGTGTGTGTGTGTGTGTGTTTTGTGTGTGTGGGGTGTGTCGTGCGCGCACGCTATTAAATCTATACTTGCAAAACTAATTAAGATTAAGATTTTTTTGCGTATATCTTTTGATATAAGCTACAATTTTCTTACACTCTGTTGTCTAGGCTTATCCTCCCTACCCAAACCCAACCTATCTTCCTTTCTGGAAGCCAAGACACTAGATCCCAATATGGAACCACGCAGATGCGGACGACTTGCACAGAAAAGGGCAAAGCCTACAGCAACTGAATCTTCAACCCCTACCCCTACCCCATCCCTCCTAAAAAACAGCTTTGTCTCATGCTGAGAGGTGTAAAGCTTACAGGCAGAAAATTAAAGAAGACTCAAGTATGACAAGTACTTGATTGAGAACAAAGAAAAATGCAAAGCCTACAGACAAAATCTATCTGAAGAGAAAAGGGCAGACCAAAGACTCAAAAAATACACTTAGAAAGCAAAAGGAGAGGCAGAGAAAGAAAGCTAGCCAACAACAAAAAATGCTCACTAGGACAGATGTTTTAGCAGAGGAAACTCAGAGAGCAAAATGGAGGGAAGAGAAGAGAAGGCAAGCAGAAAAAATGCACTGGAAAACTAGGGAAAAGAAGAATGAAAGGAGAAGACAACTTTATCAGGAGAAAAAGGAGGCGGCTAGGCAGAAGAACAGTAAAGCAGATCAGCGTGAGGCTAGCAGTAGTTCAGTAGGTCAACTGACGGTTCCAACAGATTTTGAAGAACGGTCCCCAGAGGCCAACGGAAGGCACTGCAGAGGGCCAGATCCACTCTTCCAAAGAGTCCTCGGAAGTTTGTTTGTACTGTTGCTTCCCTAATTGAAAAGGCAAGCCCCAGAAGAAAAAACTCTTTGCCAGTTCCATGAACACACTTCTTCCTGATCAGCGAATGGGCCATCTCTTCATGAACGCTTGTCTGCGTCTTAGAAATCGGCAACTTTCAGCCGACAGGCAGGCCAGGCGTATTCTTCTGAGTGTCTGCAAAGGCATTGGGACATTCAAAGACAGAAGTGCCATGCTGGGTGTTCATGGACAACCATCAAAAGGCATGAGAAGGGGCAGAAAGCAACAGCCAAAAAAGAAAATCCAGCTGATGCGCTTGCAAAGCAGTTTTTTGAGGAGTCGGCCACTACCATTCCTGACAAAAAGTTGGTCACAAAAAAAGTGGCAAAGTAGCTGCAGTGCTGAGTCGACCACTCAAAGAGCTGCATTAAGAGTTCATTTCCAGTGGCCAGGAAATCAGCTTTTCCAAGTTTGCCCAAATGTCGTCCAGCCAACATTCGTCTTATGGCACAGGCAAAACTGAGGCAGTGTCTCTGACAGTGGATAATCCATCACTGGGCCTGTAATCCATCTGATGGGCCTGCACACCTGACCCCTATGGCCATCTACAGGGATGATAACTGCCTGCCCCGATGTGGATCTGTCCTGGCCTGGCCTGGGGAACAGAGGACCGCCACCTGGAAATGAGGGACAGAATAGCTTTAGAGCTGATCATCCACAGGTCCCATTATCTGGGCGAGACGGGTCATCCTGCCATTGTGATTTGCCCCTCTTCTGTGCTCAGTACTCCGATCACTTCACAGGAGAAGTTCTGACCACAGACGCCATTGGCAGGATCTTTGAGACGGAGGTGAGGGATCTCCTCAGGCCAGGCACCTACATGGGAATGTGGGAGGTTCTGGGCCTGTCCTCATGTTCTGCGGCGCCCCATTTATTCCATCTATCCTGAGCATGGGGGCTAAAAATGTCAGGCAGCAGCTCCATCAAGTCTGCACCCCAAGATTGCCACCTGAAGACCACACCACCCCTCCCTATCTCCCAGGCATCATGTGGACACACACACAGGGAAGAACCGTCCATGCCCTGACATGGCGACCAAACCATTTCGTCGTCTGCTTGCCATTTTGCCGTATCCTTTTCATTTGAAATGATTTGACTGGAAGTTGGATTACATTCACCTTAGTAATGGGATAAAAAGTAGTAAATACTTGCAGCAAGCATCCACCCTATAATACTGGAAGTGCTTGCAGGAGTTCAAAAACCTATGCTTAAGATTAAGGTACTATTCTGCTAAATCATGATTTTGTAACAAAAGTATACAAATAGAGGTTATGGCAATAAATTAATAGTAGTCACAATTGTTGAATAACAGTATTATGATATGATATGATAATGACAAAAATTGCTTTTAAGTATTAAATTACTAGCATTTAATAAGTTATTTAGCCAACATGCTTTAAATCTATCCCTCTCTCTCATAAAAGTGACATGAAGAAGCCGGGTTTTATTATGAGTTCTTATACTGAACTATAATTTGACTTTACAACCACAGTCAGTATAATTTCGATGAGCCTTTTCCCCTTAACACTATTTATATACTTCAACTTGTTCAAATGTCAGCACAAAGCCAGGAGACTTCCTGTTGGTTGCCGTGCCCAAGGACAAGACAGCAGTCCAGTGTGTTGCCCAGGTAAATACAGGAGACTGACAGGACCAACGGCTTTTTTGTTTAATGTGACTGACCCACAGTTTAAAAAATAATGAAGGTTTATATTATGTTCGTTTTTTCTTTGAGTTTCGTTTAACTTACAGTGCAAGAACGTCACATTATGATTTAAATCTACTTTGAATCTGTTTCAGATCACGAAGAAAACTGCCGAGGGAGACTGGGGGGGGTACCTGAAGGATGTTGGTGAGGGAAAGTGGAAATGGCCAGACAAGGCCCCAGAATTTTTCATTCCCCTGACTGACATCCAGCGTGTCTTCAGGGAGGAGGACTACACCATGAAGATGGAGCACAGGGCCGTCATCTACAAATTTCAATAGAATTATAGTGTATAGTGTAGATGATGGCTGTCTCCTTCATCAGCAATGACACAGCAGCTCAGGTATGTGTGACAGCGAACTATGTGTTGCCACAGAGCTCTAAATATCATTACCATTTGAAATATATATTCAGTGGAAGGCAATATTTCAAGTTTCAGCTCCTTATGTTCCCTAGTGTTATATTTATTGCCTTTTTGTGAGATTTTGTTTTGTTTTGGGGTTTTATTTGGTATGGGTTCCATGTCACAACCGACACGGTTTCTGTGTCACAACCGACACATTTCACTTATATTAAGTGTTGAAATATAGATTACTACAATTATTGTACAAAAAGATGTTTCTATGTGTCATGAATATGATTGCATGGTTAAAATTTATTCAAATTTTGGGGTGTTTGTGGTGGTGAACTGAATGAAAAATAAACATTCAAATGAGCGGATACAAAACTGTCTTATAGTGTCATTTGAAAATGAGCTTGAATTGTATTTTATCAATGATCCCATACTTTTTATTGTTGGGTTTGTTTTATTTATGATTTAAAAGACATTTTGCAGTGGTTTTTGTTAGGTTATTCCATCTTGAAACACTTTTTATGCTACTTTTGGTTTCCATGTCACAACCGACACGGGGCTAAAAATAGAATTTTTATTCTTCAAATACAAGGAAATGAGCTGATCAGTTATAATTTTTTCTACAGCAAAATAAATGTGTGCTAAAGTGCTCTATTATATGACAAAAGTGCATTAAGTTCCATTGACATCTATTTTTGAATATCTATGTCACAAAAACAGCACATGTTCTGAGAATGACTCATATACTCTGCCATGTTCTGATGCATTCTCTGTGTGCGTCCAATATGGAATGGTTCCATGCACCGCACTGCTAATGGCAAAACGGTATCTCAAACCTGCTGCTACAGTGCATGCATGAAGATGTAATTCATGTTGTTCACACCCAAGCCATTCACATGGTGATCATTTAAACTGGGCTAATACCATCATGCCCGCGGGAAAAGTTTTCTGGCAGGTCACTTGATCCCTTGATGGGCATTCACTTAATGTGCAACAACACCACCGGGTGAACCACAGTGGTGTCCTGTGGTTCCCACTGTGGCACAGTGAAGCCGCTCGCAGTGACGCTGTTTTCCACCATGGTAGGAGAAGGGAGTGTGATGAACTGGCGGCAATAGCTGATGACTGGACTCGGGCAAGCCCGAAGTTGCAAGAGCTCACTGGCCAGAAAGTCACAGGAAAGCCCAATCCTGAGGGGGACACAGACTCGGGGGGGAGGGAGGGGGGGGAGGTTGAGACAGTTGTCGAGTTTTGCAACTGTTCATTTCATGGCAGTGCCGTTCATTCCCTCTAACCATGTTTTGAGAATTTTCAGGTCTCCCATCATCTGCTGGTTGATGGCACTGAATTACGAAGACCGTTGTGGAAACTTCCTATACAGCTGTGATCACTCCAACCAATGCCGTCGAGTATCGGCCCAACACTAAAATCAATTGTGGTGGCTGTTCTGTGACACATCCTTGATGAATTCAGTAACCTCCACATTCTCCTTGCCTTGTGAATGCACAGTGTCACAGAGCAGGGGGACTGGTCAAACGAATTCAGTAACCTCCACATTCTCCTTGCCTCGTGGAATGCACAGTGTCACAGAGCAGGGGACTGGTCACAGAGCAGGGGACTGGTCAAACGAATTCAGTAACCTCCACATTCTCCTTGCCTCGTGGAATGCACACAGAGCAGGGGGACTGCACAAAGAGCAGGGGGACTGGTCAAACCAGGGCCTCGTGGAATGCACAGTGTCACAGAGCAGGGGGACTGGTCAAACGAATTCAGTAACCTCCACATTCTCCTTGCGGCGGAGTTGCCTCGTGGAATGCACACAGAGCAGGGGGACTGGTCAAACGAATTCAGTAACCTCCACATTCTCCTTGCCTCGTGGAATGCACAGTGTCACAGAGCAGGGGGACTGGTCACAGAGCAGGGGACTGGTCACAGAGCAGGGGACTGGTCAAACCAGGGCCTCGTGGAATGCACACAGAGCAGGGGGACTGGTCAAACCAGGGCCTCGTGGAATGCACACAGAGCAGGGGGACTGGTCAAACCAGGGCAGATTTCATGCATCTTTCTATACACATGGTAGCTGGAACTGATTCTCATCAGGGCAGATTTCATGCATCTTTCTATACACATAGTAGCTGGAACAGATTCTCATATTTCTAGTACAATCAGTAGAAGAGTCTTCTGAGAATGTTAGTATTTTCATCCTAGTGGCAATTCTCAAGTATTTGCCTAAAGTAATAGTACAGGTATAACACCAACATAAAGAAAAAATATCCCACTCTTGTGTGGTACACTCCATCTTTTACACAAGTATGCATGAAATATAGGCCCTTATAAAACAGTACAGCAGGAACTGCAGCTCTACAAGTAGGTGGAACGAGATGTAATTGCAACATATTGGGCCTCTCATACACTGATCACATCACGAAGTACTTCACAGTGACAAGAAAAAAAGACCAAAGTAAAAACATTGATATTTGACACACACACACACACAAAAAACCACCACCACCACCAAAAAAAAAAATATATATATATGTATCATGCTGAACAATTTGGTAGTAGGGGAAAACAAGTGTAGGCTAACTATACTTCTGTCATCACATGACTTGACAAAGAATTAAGTTAAATAAAATAAATTAAAAAAAATTGGGCGGGGGGGGGGGGGGGGGGGGGGGGGGGGGGGGGGGGGGGGGGGGGAGAAAGAAGAAATGAGATAATAAAATCAGGACATATAGTAAAATTGTTCAACCCTTCAGTTCAACTAACAGCACAGGGGAACCATCATAATCCTTCCTCAAGACAGATCCATTCATACTGCCTGCTCCTACAGCTTTCAGAGCCACTGGACCAGACCCATCAGGGGACACAGCTGACAGTGGCTGAGCCCCTTGGCATCAAATGGAGATACCACAGTCCAGAATTCTGTGGTGTTCTCACCACCAAGGGTTGAAAAAAAAAAAAAAAAAAAAAAAAAAAAAAAGAATCTAACAGCACCCCAATTGCAGCCTTCAAAGGGTAGATTACTGGAAAAGTACAAAAAAAGAAAGAAAGTGTGGAAAGGAAATAAGCTGCTAAAAAACAACAACAACAACAACAAAAAACATCATTATATTAAACATTATAAAATGTAGGGGGAAAAAATCTTTGAGCCTATGCTTGAGGAACCATTTAAGGATGCAAGGGAGGTAAAAAGAGGTGAAACAGTCCAAGTAGTCAGCTCTGGATTAACATTACTGCCTTATGAATACACACACACACACACACACACACATATTATTATATAATATATATATATGATATATATATATATATATATAAATAAGGCAAGTCCCCCTTATATTTGTGTGTGTGAAGAAAAAGGGTCAAACTGACCAGAATGTGGTAGCTGGTCATTTGGGTCAGTTTTTATCCTGACATTTCGGGCCCTAGGCCCTTCTTAATGGGGAGAAAGGTAAAGAAGAGATATATATATATATAGATATATATATCTATATATATCTATACAGGGTTCCTACAGACACCCAAGAACAAAATTCAAGGGGTTTTCAAGGAGTGTTTTTTCTATTCAAAGGCTACAATACTTGCGTAAAAAAATTGAAAAAAAGAATGGCAATTTAATATTTTTCTGTGTTAAGGTTGATGAAAGAAATTCATTTAAAAACATTTTTTTGGTACAAAGAAAACAACAACAAAAAATTGTTTTTAAATATTTTTTTTCATCAACCTGAACACAAAAAAATCAAACTGCCATCTTTCTTTTTTTCAGTTTTTATGAGAGTGAGTGTGCCAGTACACCACACATTAGAACATTAACGAACCCATACTCTTGTATTAAATGCCAAAACACAAAAATCAGCAAAAATATGTCCATTTTGTAAGAGAACATACAGACTATGCATGGTGAGTAAGAGACTGGTTGGAGGAAAAAAAAAGAAAAAAAAAATAGTTTAAAAAAAAAAATTACATCGTCGCGTGCGTTGTACCAAGGGAGATAATTTGTCACTTCAAAATTGATGAAGTTACAAATTACAGACCTGCCTACCTCATGTTTGTTGTCTACAGGTTTAAAAATTT
>CM031615.1:3945332-3975332 GCA_018398815.1 Conus ventricosus
AGGCGCACCTGCAGGTGCGTGTCGTCCCCCACGACCCGCAAAGTCTCGCATGGGGACAAACTGCATGGAAAAGCAAATATGAACACACCACCCTCCCAAGGAAGAAAAAATCCTGCCATATTTTTTTCTTGTGAGATGATGACACACGTTATGTGAGCACAGCTGAATCAACGCAGCTCCACAGTATGTAGTGACTGCACCATCACATCATGTGAACGCTGTGTTGACTCAGCTCTGTGTCTTTGCATAGCATTTCAAAGGCAAGATGTTTTTACTCATCCGTAAACTTTGCAACTTTAAATTAGTATAACAAAGACCAAACACCAGTTTTGGAAATGAATTCATGGCCAGAGCTTTCGGGCTGTGATGCCCCTTCATCAGTTGCCATTTTATCTGCTAAAGACGTCATCATGGTACGCGTCAAAGATAAAAATACGTCACAGATAAAAATACGTCACAGGCCGAGAGATAAAAAATACGTCACGGCACAGTGCCATGGCATAAGGAGACTGGCTGGGTATGGGATGGAGAGAGGGAGGGATGGAGGGAAGGGGGGATGATGGAGGGTGCGAGGGAGGAGAGGGGAGGGAGGAAGGAGGAGGGGCAGGGGTGGAAGGAGGGAGGGATAGAGGGAGGAGGAGGAAGAGGAGTGGGGGAAGGAGGGAGGGGGGATGGAGGGAGGTGGAAAGGAGGGAGGGAGGGATGGTGAGACGAGAGGAAGGAGGGTGGAGGGAGGGAAAAAGTGAATATGAACACACATATTTTTGTATCCTAACACAGAACATAAATTATGTAACATAACATATAACATAATTATGTTGAAAACATGACATGAACAAACTTGTTAACTTGCCATTTCTTCTGCAGTGTTCTCAGAGAACTAAAAATGACCCGTACCCGACCACGACAACTGGTCTTCTGATCAAGATCCCTAACTTCAGAGAAGAAGCCTCACACCGATGCAACAAGTACCTTCGCGGCGTGCCTTGACTTAACGAAGACGTGTGGGTCCCGTGTGACCATGGCTCGCAAAGAGGAAACTCTCCCGACATGGTCCACATGGACCAAACCGTTTGTTATATCAAAGCACTTCGCCGGACGGTGCTTTTGACTATACACGGAAGACGGTGTGGGTCCATGTGGACCCATGTCCGCGGACAGTTTTCCCTCTTTGCGAGCCATGGGTCCACACGGACCCACACCGTCATCAATGACTATATAAAATGTCACCTTTAATTACCTTTTGAAATTTTGACCTATATTTTCAAAATTTTAGGACAAGGAAGAATTTGTGTGTTTGGAGCATATCTAAAATTTCATTGAAAAATATCTATAAATATACGAGATATTGGTATTTAAAGACCCTTCTGGGTCCACATGGACCCACACCGTCCGGCGAAGGTTAATGTCAGATAACTCTTTAATTGTACTGAAGTTAAACAAAACAGTTCATATCATGAAATATTTGTGGAAAAGGTTATTGCATGGCATAGGAGTAAGAGAAAATATTCAACTCAATTAATATCTAATAAAGAAGAATTAGGAAAACTCTCTTTTGCACACATGCGAACATGTGCGCACACACACACACACGCACGCACACACACACGCACACACACAGACTCAAACACACAAACACACACACGAACAATGCACTGCTAGGCTGATGAATGAAAAGAACATCAAGAAACGCACGCATGCACACAGACACATTCTGAAAGTGCAGAGACATTAAAGTGATGAAATCAGCATGCACATAGTTCAAAAAAACAACCAAAAAAGCCACTGTTCTGCTCCACAACCTAATCCCTGTACAGAATCATGTATCACCAAAGCAGAGGAGCTTCTCCAAAAAAGACCTCCGCAGTCTTTTGAAAGACAGAGAGAATTCACTGGCTGGTGGAAAAATGTGTTAAAGTCCTATTGCTACAGGGGCGAGGTCACAGCACTATGTAAGAATGGAGTCCACCTTCCCTCCTTCCACAGCTTGAACACTCCCTGAACTGAATCAGGTACCCATGTTCTGCTGGGTGGTCAGTGAGTGCTGGGTGGTCAGTGATGTGCATGGGCGTGGTCAGTGAGAGCCGGGTGGTCAGTGAGAGCCGGGTGGTCACTGAGTGCTGGGTGGTCACTGGGAGTGTTTCACAGCTATAAAAATCGACTCCTTAAACAGTTTGAACTTCGACCATCATCTGGCAAATGCTCTAACAATTAAACTACGAGCACGTTTGGCAGGTGCATCTCGTATCAAGAGGGGTGCTGTAATGGTCGCTTCGGTAGCTACGGACCTCCACAGCCAAGTGTTTCTAGTCATGCACGGCCAGGCTGGGATGTAAACACTCCCAATCCTTGGATGAAAACCAAAAAACAGTACACACAGGGTCTTGACTGATAACGGACAGAGGATGGAGGGGTGTACAGGGAAACTGAGGCACAGACACACGCAGACCTGCAGGTCATTTCACCTGGAAACAAACGACCATGACCAGAGCTTACACAGTACTTATGACAGAAGAAAAAGACAGGGAAATGTGCAGTCCAGTGGCTTGTCAGCTGAACGGTTAAAAAAAAGAAAAAAAGACAGAAACAGACTTAGAAATAATGAGTTGGAACTCCATCAAATCTGGCACATCCCTTGGCTCTCTCTTCAGCACTGGATCCTGCAGACTGATTCTGCGCCATACTAGGATAAGACCAATTTGTTCACCTACACATACACATGCAAATTCTCACACACAACAATGCATAAAGCACTGTACTAACCTGAACAATGTCGCGTTCAGCATAGCGACCTCTGGAGGACAGACGAACCTCATCGCCATCTAGCACCTCCATGGCTGTAAGACACGAGAAAGCAATGGGGAATAAATTCAGGATGGTCAATTTTGGGGGCTAGGTATTTGCAAACCCTTCGGCCCTCTCTTCACGTTCATGTTAATTAATGGCACTGTATCTATGACTGCACTTGCTAAGGCACTCTGAAGAAACAGGGACAGCGTGCTCTAAGTCAAGGAAGGTGTTTGTCAAAGATTTCACAACGGCTGTCCCTTTGCTCCTCCACCATATACACACAGAAAATGTTTGTAAATCTGCAAATGAAGTTACCTGTTAGATTTAGTCTTCTTCTTCTTCTTCTGCGTACGCAGGCTGATACTCCTGGGGACACTCGTTGTATTAAGGCAAGGATTAATCCCATCTCCCCGACAAAGGGAGTGGAGTTTTGTGAGCATGACCGTTTTTTATCCCGCCATTAAGGCAGCCGTACTCCAACTTCGGGGAAGGTGCATGCTATGTGTAACGTGTCATCCATACCAACGGCCAAACTGGCCTTCTCTTCCGAAAGTTGGTGATGGGGTTTTACGTGTGTGCAAGATGTGCTTGCGTTCACACACAGAACCTCGGTTTATAGTCTCATTCGAAGGACTGTATGGAGAATGGAGTCAGAACTAAGGTTAACTCTGAGGGAAAAATCCCCCTGTACCGAAACGGCCCGGCAGAGATTCGAAGCTGCAACCCTTGGATTACGAGTCGGCGCTCTACCAACTGAGCTATTCCAAACCCCAGATTTAGAGTTCAATTTCAGCGACCACATCGTTTTCATGAGCCAGTTGCCACTGGTGGTTATGCCCAAAGCAATTCTGCACCTGTAGTCAGGTGAACAGTTCTATCAGAGAGAGGAAATACCACAACATGGGTGTGAAAATGGTCTGCCCGGATGCAGTCAGTCCATATCCCTATCGTTATCCTGACATGAGCTTCAAATCAAATATTTGACTCTAGATCTATCTGTTTGATCCATACATGAGATAAAAATAACGTATTTGCAATAGAAAGGCAAACGTGTCTGATTCTTCTGAAATGGGTCTTTTCCTGTTCCTTTCTTTTCCTGTGTCCATGGCAGTCACCAAGCCCACAGTGAGGACAGACTGACAGCAGTCACCAAGCCCACAGTGAGACAGACTGACAGCAGTCACAAGCCCACAGTGAGACAGACTGACAGCAGTCACCAAGCCCACAGTGAGACAGACTCAAGTCGGTGCAAGCACCACAGAATGCAAACAGCACTTTTTGTTCACTCTTTCCCTGTACAGGATATTTCTCAGTGTGGGTGCACATGATAAGGAGGCAGAGTTCAGTGACATTTTCAGTAGGAACTAGGGGAAAATCTTAAAGGCAGGTGTTTTTGTGAAAGCGTTTTAAAAACAGCGTAAACAATAACAAAACATTAATACAATGGTGCTTCACAGCAAGTACACACACAAACTTGATCCAGTATTTTGCTCTGTGATAGATAACTTTGATTTTGATTATTTACACGCCATTCTTGCAACAGAGTTTGACCTTCTAACATAACCGTCACTTCCACGCCAGACTCTCTCTATTTTCTCTCTTTTTTTTTTTTTTTGTAGTAGAAATAGTTGTACTAGCAGTAGCAGTTACTGTAGACCTCAGCTACAAGTTGTCCATGGAAAGTTTGCTAGAAAATGTCAGTTGGTAAAAAAAAAAAAAAAAATGCTTGGCTTTGCTCACTGAAATGTGATCTACAGTGTTCTCTCTGAGCTGAGCACTACACTAATCTAATCTTAAGAATAACCACACCAGTACAATTGACATTTGATCCTGACCTTCAAAATCAGCATCTCCAACACCGACAATGATAATGGACATTGGTAAGCACTACACTAATCTAATCTTAAGAATAACCACACCAGTACAATTGACATTTGATCCTGACCTTCAAAATCAGCATCTCCAACACGACAATGATAATGGACATCGGTAAGCACTACACTAATCTAATCTTAAGAATAACCACACCAGTACAATTGACATTTGATCCTGACCTTCAAAATCAGCATCTCCAACACCGACAATGTAATGGACATCGGTAAGCACTACACTATCTAATCTTAAGAATAACCACACCAGTACAATTGACAATTGATCCTTTCTTCTTTCTTTCTGCGTACGCAGGCTGATACTCCTGCGGACACTCCCTGTATAGCCAGGCAGTGGAGTTTTGTGTGTATGGACCCTTTTTTATCCCGCCATTAAGGCAGCCATACTCCATCTTCAGGGAAGGTGCATGCTATGTGTCACGTGTCATCCATACCAACGGCCAAACTGGCCTTCTCTTCCGAAAGTTGGTGATGAGATTTTACGTGTGTGCAAGATGTTATGCGTGCGTTCACACACGGAACCTCGGTTTATAGTCTCATTCGAAGGACTATATGGGGAATGGAGTCAGAACCAATGTTAACTCCGAGGGAAAAATCCCCCTATACGAAATTCGAACCCGCAACCCCAGGATCACGAGTCCGGCGCTCTACCAACTGAGCTATCCGGCCCCTTGACAATTGATCCTGACCTTCAAAATCAGCATCTCCAATGCCAACAATGATAATAGACATCGGTAAGCACTACACTAATCTAATCTTAAGAATAACCACACCAGTACAGTTGACATTTGATCCTGACCTTCAAAATCAGCATCTCCAACACCGACAATGATAATGGACATCGGTAAGCACTACACTAATCTAATCTTAAGAATAACCACACCAGTACAGTTGACATTTGATCCTGACCTTCAAAATCAGCATCTCCAACGCGACAATGATAATGGACATCGGTAAACTGGAAGCCTGAACAAACAAATGAAAATGTATGTTGTTTTTTTTTAACTAGAGGTCCTCTGACTTTTTCATTTTACCCCTTTTTTTTCCTTCTAGAAATGCTTCAATAACAAATTCATGTATTTTCTAGGCTGTCTAAAACGACAAGTGCTGTCTAAAACAACGACAAGTGCTGTCTAAAACAACGACAAGTTCCTGTTTTCTGGGGCAAGAAAATCTTTCTTCATGCGTCTGTAGTTTCTGTACTGACTGGAAAAAAAAAGTAAAATTGTTATGACTAATTAAGTAGTAATTGTGTTTGTGCATTTTTTGTTGTTGTTGTTGTTTTTTTTCAGCTGACGAAATGAAAAAAGAAAAACCTGATGCCTTTTTCTTAGCTGTCTGTAGATGAACCTTTCTGTGTGTTGCCTTTACCTATTATTCATTTAACTTAAGTCAAGTCCTAACTGCCTACAAACAATCAATTCGATGATGGGTTACAAATCCTGTTGACCAAAGTCCAGAACCCAATCCAGAGTTCACCATCACTGACACTGTCACTGTTCTGTGGTGTCACAGTTGAATCCTTGATTCACTTTAAGTGATTAGGGCACTGACTTTTTCGCAGTTTACTGTTTGGATTAAGGAGATTCCAGCACAGTTCTAATATATTGACAATCCATACACATTGTGTGACCGCAGCTGCCCTAATTTATACAATGATATAATTCACACACACACACACACACACACACACACACACACACACACACACACACACACACACACACACACGTCCCCTACCACTCACATTGACAATGGCTTCTGTGGTCTGTGGCATATCGGTGATGATACCGTCGGTGATGATGAGGAGGATGAAATAATCGTTGCCAGTTGTTGCTCCTCTTGCAACCTGGACAACACCAACATTTTTTCACTTTTCCTTTTTTTCTTCTTCTTCAGTCACATCTTTTTGTACTCCAGTTCTGTACTCCTGTACTTTAGAATGGGAACGAAGAAATGCTGTGTGTGTGTGTGTGTGCGTGTGCGTGTGTGTGTGTGTGTGTGTCCGTCCGTGGTCAAAATGTGTTCTACTCGCTCCAGACAAAACCACTGGGCCGATCTTTCTGAAAATTTGTAGGTATGTTCATTATGGGTCACAGATCATGCCCGATGTTTATTTTACCATTATAGCCATTAGTAACAGCTATAACGGCCCATAACAGTTTTCTTCTTCATGGAAAACCTCAGAAAGTATTTGGCTGATCTTTCTGAAAATTTGAAGGCATGTTCATTATGGGTCACAGATGATGGCCCGTGTTTACCAGAATAGCCATTACTAAACGGCTATAATGCCCAAAACAGTTTTTCCTCTTTAAGGAATATCTCACGCATATTCAGATAAACTGGGAGAAACATTTATATGCTTTGCATCTTGTTTCACTTTGGTGTTCAGAGGTTGAATGGTCCTTGTACATCTATTTCTATCAGTCTGTTCCTTTCTTTTTGCCTTTTTCCAACCCCACTTCATTTCCCTTTTCGAAAGCCATGCTGTGCTAACAGAACCAGTATGGTGGACAGGTAAGTGTCCCCATTACTTTAAGACACTCACTCAGGAGCTGAGGTGAAGGAAATCTCCATTATCGCTCTCAGGATCAACATTTCAAGAGTGGTACCCATCTCCTCTCCTCTCTCCTCTACCTGACCATGCCCATCATGACAGAAGAACAGGTATGCATTTCAGGCCCATCTCCTCTCTCTCTCTACCTTACCATGCCCATCATGACAGAAGAACAGGTATGCATTTCTGGCCCATCTCCTCTCCTCTCTACCTTACCATCCCCATCATGACAGAAGAACAGGTATGCAATTTCTGGCCCCTCTCCTCTCCTCTCTACCTTACCCTGCCCATCATGACGAAGAACAGGTATGCATTTCTGGCCCATCTCCTCTCCTCTCTACCTTACCATCCCCATCATGACCGAAGAACAGGTATGCATTTCTGGCCATCTCCTCTCTCTCTCTACCTGACCATGCCCATCATGACAGAAGAACAGGTATGCATTTCTGGCTAGGTGGAGGGGGAGGTGGGGTTGTCAAGCATGCACACACATCTAGGTCCTCATGCTTGACCATGGTCAACTTCAGGTTTTGAGAGGGAGTGCTCTGATGGGTACGCTATGCCCTCTGCTCAAAACTGGTGCAGACTGGCCAATGACATGACCATTTCCTTTGGGCCAGTGACCTAGCCGAAAGGAGACTGTTAATGTTAAGTAGCTGGATTCTCTGCTTGCATGTGAAAGGGGGTTTGGGTGCTGGCTAAAGTGATCTGGGAGATTAGGATTTAGCGTACTATGACACAATGCACCATGGCAGAAGACAGTACAAACGGCGCAACTCACGACAAACAGTATGACAAAACACATGACCAACTGCTCAACATATTATTACACATTACAAACAGCACAACACGAAGACTTTACAAAACACAACATCACAAGATGTCAAGAGCATTATACACTAACAACACATTACAACCACAGCACAACCAACTACAAGCATAGCACAAGAAGTTACAACCACAGCACAAGACATCACAGCCACAGCACAACACCCAGTAACCTCGTCAGACCAATGTTCCAACTTCAGCACCTGTTACAACCCCACAACAGTTGGAGCACGTCTTTACACACAACACACACATGGGGGTCCGCCCCACCTGGCCACGTGGTTGACACAGGGAGCAAAGTTGGTGGGGCCGTAGAGCTGCACCCCTGTGCAGGGTCTTGTTGTAAGCGTCCAGCACCCCCGCCACGCCCTGGCAGTACGGGTTCTGGGGGTTGCCGTTCTGCACACAACAGACGCACCCTGCTGCATTCTCGTTAACTCTTTCATCCCTACAACCCGGTTTTCCGGTTTGCTGAAATCCTACCCTTCCTTCCTGCAGCCCGGAAGACTGGGCAGCACAAAATCCCTCCTTTCTTTCCTGCAGCCCGGAAAAATCGGTTCTCGCGGTAAGCGATTTGAACTCCGCGCGAGTCGCGTCATCGGTACACGTCATGACCGGGTCACTTGCGCGGCAGTGTTTATGAATGGAATGGATGCCAGATGGCCCCTACAGTGTGGGAAAGTGGTCGCCGCTCTATTCTGGCCGGTTTGCTACTGCATACGTGGCAGTTCTCACTTTACACTTTTCTTTTTTTTTCTCTAAATCCAGGAATGAAGGGAATAGTCGTATTATAAGAATCTAGGAACAAGAGGAGGAAGTAATGGTTCATAGAAAAGTAGGAATGAAAGAGTTAACACATCCCTTACAGGCAAGACTGGAGTCGAACCCAGTTAGCACAGCTCACACCCAGGCCACGCCTTGAGTCATTCAAATGGCAAAAGATAGAAAATCATCTTTGCCTCAGTGTTTGCTTTTCGGAGTATAGATTTTTGGCTGCAGTGTAGAGTTAGACCTTGAATCATTCAAATGGTAAAAGATAGAAAATCATCTTTGCTTCAGTGTTTGCTTTTCGGTGTACGGACTTTTGGCTGCAGTAGAGTTAGTTCCCTTGCTACATTTTATTCACTAAAATTTGCCCATCTACATGTTTTGGGCAAATTCAGAAGCTTGTAATATTGAAGTCTTTTGGTTGTTGTTGTTGTTTTTTGTTTGTTTGTTTTGTTGTTGTTTTTCTTTACTCTTTCATTCCCTTTCAATCTTACCAAATTACGGGAGAAAAAATGTATTGGTTGTTGTTGTTGTTGTTGTTTTTCTTTACTCTTTCATTCCCTTTCAATCTTACCAAATACGGGAGAAAATGTATGCTAAAAGTATATATATTGTGAAATAATTAGTTTTCTGATATCCAAACTCATTCCTCTGGCAGCCTGTCTCTTTCTATGTGTGTGTGTCCGTCCTTGTGTGCACCCTCCTCTCTCTCTCTCTCTCTTGACTGGTGTATGTGACATCTTGAACATGATTACTGTGGACTGTCTTCACCACGGGGGGGGGAACAGCTCAGCTGGTAGAGCGCAGACTCGTAATCCAAGGGTTGCCGGTTCGAATCTCACCAGGCTGTTTCGGTACAGAGGGATTTTTCCCTCGGAGTTAACATTGGTTCTGACTCCATTTCCCACACAGTCCTTCGAATGAGACTATAAACCGAGGTTCGTGTGTGAACGCATGCATAACATCTTGCACGCACGTAAAATCCCATCACCAACTTTCAGAAGAGGCCAGTTTGGCCGTTGGTATGGATGACACGTTACACATAGCCAGTGATGTAGATTTTTTAATCACCCTATAGGACACTGTGTCCTAGAGATTAAATGTCAATAGGACACAGTGTCCTGGAGTAACCAAAATAATAGGACACCAGACTCGGAACAGGATTCATTGTGATAAATGTATTTTATTAACTCAAGGTCCGCCGACTAGAACTGGAGAAAAATATTAAAAATACAAAAACAAATAAAATCAACACAATTATGTTGATGACTAGAATCAGGGCAAAGCTTAGTGAAAGTTGTAAAATAAATGGAAATGTTCATGACTAAATGTTAATGTTCATTGTTGCGAGCTGCATTGTTGTTTTGCTGCTGATGTGGCACACCAAGAGCACGTTTGTGGTCGGCAGTCAAAATGTGGTCTTCAAATTCAATGGCGCTTTTTCTGAAGTTGGAGCAACCTTCCGTGAATGAATTGCGTGCAATTCCTGCCGACTGACACACAGAACAGAACATGCTGGCCTTTTCCTTGTCAAAAATGAGCCATGGAAACTGTGACTTCCATGACTCTTGAAAACGGTGCTCTGTTTTAGGCCTACTACTGCCTGTAGTCTTCGACGCATCAGTCGTCGATACGGAACTGGAAGAGGCACTTGACGCATCAGTCGTCGATTCGGAACTGGTAGACGCACTGCCACTCACCTCTGGCACACTCCACCGATGGTGCGACATAGATTTCAAAGATCGCTGATCTTTTTCACATTTGAGTCTCTTCTTTGGTGGCATGATGAAGACTGATGGCGTGATGCACACGTTTTTACCACTGTCGGATGTGAAGGAAAACAAACGCGCGCAGGCCGGAAATTCAACAAGAGTTACTCGCTCTTGCTGAATTCTAAGTCTGTGCTCCTCTCGCCTATCGCATCGCGCTTCAGTCGGTGCGTCAGCCTCAGAGCTGTGCAAATTTTCCCGAACACGCGATGCGCTTGGCTCTGCCTTTCAACGCAACTCAGTCTCGCACGCCTCCGCACAATAAAACGGCTGTAGACTTGTCCGTGACCTCGCGAAAACGATAGGACATGCGACCGCTTCGCTTGTATTAGGATCGGACATTTGACCAGATGGAGGTCGAGCCGATCGGTCATTTTACATTTTATCGGTCAATGACCGGAGACCGATGGAAATCTACATCACTGCATAGCATGCACCTTCCCCGAAGATGGAGTATGGATACCTTAATGGCGGAATAAAAAACGGTCATAAACACAAAACTCCACACCCTTCGTTGGGCAGATGGGATTAATACTTGCCTGTCTATACAGGAAGTGTCCGCAGGAGTATCAGCCTGCGTACGCAGAAGAAGAAGAAGTCTTCATCAAGATTGTATGGAATGAAATGTATTATGATGTCATATAATGTATGACTTCTAATTTCAATGCAGAATATGTATGTATGTATCTTTGGTTAAAAACAAATCTTTTCGTATTGTTCTACGTTGTATTATGTTACAGTGTGTTGATATACTGTGTTGTTACATTGTGTTTTACTACTCTGTGCTGTTTGTGTCGTGTTCCGTGGTAAGTATTGTGTTTTAGTACTGCACTGTTCTTTTTCATTCTTTTGCATCATTTCAACTTTATTTTGCAGTGTGTTTATTTAGTGTAATATTTTGTGTGTGTACTGTTTGATTTGTGATGTTCTGTGTGTGTACTGTTTGATTTGTGATGTTCTGTGTGTGTACTGTTTGATTTGTGATGTTCTGTGTGTGTACTGTTTGATTTGTGATGTTTTCCACAGCACCGAGTAACATTACATTACACTGAATTCTTTTTTAAACGACGGCATGCACATTTTCTGCTTGTTATGTCTCTGCTTGTGCGTAATATTGGTTAATTTGCAATAAACTTATCATTTCTAAACACAGGTAGGCCATTTTTCATTGCTTACAGTAACGAAGGTTTATTTCACATTGAAACAAAGAAAAGAGTTCAGTTAAAAAATACTGACTGAAACCATTTACTGTCAGATTAACATAGTGTTGTACTGACAATTAAAAAATACACACACACACACACACACACACACACACACACACACATACACACACACTCACACACACACACACCACTCACACACACATGCATGCGCACACACACACGCACACACATATACATACACACACAAATACACACACACACACACTCCAAATTACACATGTCGGCATACAGTACCCCCCAGTGCAAATTCATGGGACACAACGCCATCTGGAGGTAGTCGAGCTCCAAATCCAAGGGCAGGGAACTGTTTGAACCTGAACACAAGCCAAAACAATGAGCCTCAGCAATGTCGATTCGGCTGTTGACCAATCTTCCCTCTCTCTGTGCTCTGCTAAACTGCACACACACAGGCACATGCAAACGTGCACACATGCACACACACACACACACACAAAGGCACATGCAAACGCACGCGCGCGCACACACACACACACACACATGTGCACACACACACACACATGGGCGAACACACACACACACACACACTGCACAAAACACACACACACACTGCACAAACACACACACACACAACACTGCACACACACACACACACACACACAAACACACACTGCGCAAACACACACACACACACACACACACACACACACACACCACACACACACTCAGAAATGCACTCACGAGTCATAATCCTGCACAATGTTCCCAACCGACTGAATGGCGGTGGCGTAAGGGTTGGGGCGGAAAGGATTCATGTAGTGCAGCGAGGTGGGCGACTTGGGGTCTCCGTTGGAGGCGGTGAAATCCACGGCGAAGGTGCAGTGTATCCGTGTCCTGCAGGACGAGACATCACCTTCGCTGTTCATTCAGTAACACTCAATTCAATCCAATCCACCTTTTTTTTTTTTTTTCCGCGTACGCAGGCTGACACTCCTGTGGACACTCCCTTGTATAGACAGGAATGAATTGATCCCATCTACCCAACAAAGGGAGTGGAGTTTAGTGTGTATGACCGTTTTTTTTTTATCCCGCCATTAAGGCTGCCATACTTCAACTTCAGGGAAGGTGCATGCTATGTGTAACGTGTCATCCATACCAACGGCCAAGCTGGCCTTCTCTTCCGAACGCTGGTGATGGGATTTGACATGTGTGCAAGATGTTATGCATGCATTCACACACGGAACCTCGGTTTAAAGTCTCATTCGAAGGACTGTATGGGAAATGGAGTCAGAACCAATGTTAACTCTGAGGGAAAAATTCCCCTGTACCGAAACGGCCCGGTGGTCATTCGAACCCGCAACCCCAGGATCACCAAGATTACGAGTTCGGTGCTCTACCACTGAGCTATTCCACCCCCCCCCCCCCCCCCCTAGCAAGCAACAAACATCAACATACACCGCCATGAAAATCAAAGATCCATGGCCTAGAAAAACTCGAGCAGGCCACCTACCCTCCTCTGATGTAGTCCAAAAAGGTGTACACCTTCTCAATCCGACAGGACAGTAACTCCACCTGCGAAAAACGGCGAGGTGTGACATCATTGCTACACACAGACATAAATAAGTTAAAGTACTTGCCATGAACAAAAGTACAGACACAACTGCAATATTGTTTCCATGTGGGAGACAATCAAAATGTCACTTTGTAGACTATTGTTGAAGGAACTGTACGTTCTCTGCACAGAAAATGTCACTTTGTATATTACTGTTGAAGGAACTGTATGTTCTCCACACAGAAAATGTCACTTTGTATACTACTGTTGAAAGAACTGTATGTCCTCTACACAGAAAATGTCACTTTGTATACTACTGTTGATAGAACTGTATGTTCTCTACACAGAAAATGTCACTTTGTATATTATTGTTGAAGGAACTGTATGTTCTCTACACAGAAAATGTCACTTTGTATATTCAGGGATGAAAACAATTTTTTAAAAAAAAGAGGAGATTGGCGGGGATCTGGGGGTTCACCATGGGCCCCCAGTGGGGTACATGGGCAACAGCCCGGCGGGGGTCAGGGGGCGGTGCCCCCTGAAGCTGAAGCATATTTTGTATTAAATATGGCATAAAAATCTTTAGAAATCACTTTCTTGCTTCTAAACAACTCATTCTATAGATCAGCTTTCAACACCATGAAGACTGAGACTGATGTGGAAAGAAACTATGTCAATTGAGATAAACATTTAGTATGATGAATCCTAAGAACTCTAGCTAAAGAAAATTTGACAAACAGTGCTTTCAGGACATAAAGAATAAGGCCTGTAGATAAGTAAATCAGAGTGGGAAATCAAACTAAGTAAATCAGATGTATGAAAACGACTGCTGGACTTCAATAAACAATATGAAAAATGATTACTTTGAAGTCCTTTAAAAAAAAACTGAAGCTTTTGGGCCTTAGACCCTTCGTCAGGAAACACTAAACACAAAAAAGAACATAAAAGAACAAATGACATAAAAACAAACTGATGTCACAACAGTACCCCCCCCCCCCAACTTCCCTCTTACAACTAATCATATCCCCCCCCCCCCCTCTTGACAAGTGTATGTGTGTGTGTGTGTGTGTGGGGGGGTGATTGTGTGTGTGTGTGGGGGGGGGGGGGTTGTTTGTGTGTGTGTGTGGGGGGGGGGGGGGTTGTTTGTGTGCGTGTGTGAGGTGGGGACGCGGGTGGGGGGGGGAGGGGGCGAAGTGTGTGGGGTATGTGTGTTGTGGGGTGAGGGTGGGGGTTGGGGGAGAAGGAGGAGTAGTAGAGGAAGTATATAGGTAGTGGGGGGAGTGGGCTGGTGGAAAAGGATTTCATAGGGGGGCTGTTAGCAGACACCTAACAAATGTAGCAAATGTTTGCATTATACCAGGGGAAAAGTGTTACACAATACTGTTGTGACATCAGTTTATTTTGATGTCATTTGTTCTTTTATATTCTTTTCGTCACTTTGACGTTTTTCCCTTGCTTTGAAGACTCTACGAGTGGAAGTACTTAGAGTAGGAGTCAAACTATCTTTGGAAATTAAACGTAGATTGTTGCATACCCAATGATCTGAAAACATGCTGTAATGGTGTGGGAAACACACACATTTTCTGTTGGTGACTGGGACGCTCGATGTGATCTCTGATTGCCACAAAGCCACGACTACCAAAGTAGACACGTTTTTGGCAAGGCTCGCAAAACACTTCAAATTCGCCGTCTTTGTCATGTTTTCTTATTGCATCCGCGACTCTGCGGTCACACACGTCCTTCTGCTGCCACTCGGTCTTCTAGTGGTTCACATACTTCTTTCTTTTTTTTTTTCGTTTTGTTTGCACTCACTAGCGGCAAACTCTCACTGTGAATCGACGCCATGATGATAAATGATACTGGAAGGAAACAGAATGAGAACTACGCCGTTTGAGAACATTACCGACAGAGAAGAAATTCGCTGTGCAGACAAGTTGAGATCGTTTCTGAGCATCATTCTTCGAATAATTTTTCGGCGGAGACTTTTTCTTTCGGCGGAGATGCGAAAAAATAACGGCGGAGACGGCGGAAACGGCTGAGGAGTTTTCATCCCTGATATTACTGTTGAAGGAACTGTATATTCTCTACACAGAAAATGTCACTTTGTATACTACTGTTGAAGGAACTGTATATTCTCTACACAGAAAATGTCACTTTGTATATTATTGTTGAAGGAACTGTATGTTCTCTAAACAGAAAATGTCACTTTGTATATTACTGTTGAAGGAACTGCATGTTCTCTACACAGAAAATGTCACTTTGTATATTATTGTTGAAGGAACTGTATGTTCTCTAAACAGAAAATGTCACTTTGTATATTACTGTGAAGGAACTGCATGTTCTCTACACAGAAAATTTTCACTTTGTATATTATTGTTGAAGGAACTGTATGTCCTCTACACAGAAATGCCCCTTTCAAAGAAATAACAATGCTGCCAAAAATACAGCGAGTGGAACCACCATACTCTGAAGTTAACAACACACATACAAACATACATGTAAGCATACATGCATGAATACGCACACACAATACACACATACACACACTTGTGTGTGGCCCATACACTCACAAATGCACACGCACACACACATGCACACACACACACACACACACACACACACACACAGAAGTTTACTGAACACATTGTACTCACCACTCCCGAGTTGTGATATTTGCTGCCCTTTTTGCTTCTTCTTTTGGTTGATGCACTGAAAGCAGAGGTCAATCCACAGATCACATAACACTAACAGACAATTCAGCATGATAGTAGATTGGATTTCACACACACACACACACGTACACACACACACGAACACACACTACACACACACACTACACACACGCACAATACATAAACACACCACACATAAAACACAAAAATACATACACACAAACACACACATAAATACGCACACACAAATACGCACTCACAAATACACACACACATACACAGAAAAGCACACACACACACACACACACCCCACACATACACACAAGATGCACACACACCACACACACACATACACACACACAGATGCACAAACACACACACATACACACACACACAGATGCGCACCCTCACACACCAACACACACACACCACACCACACACACACACACACAGATCATACACACCACACACCACACAAAACACAAACACACACACACACACAACACAAGCATACACACACAACACACCACACACATACACAAAACACACACAAAAAAAAAAACACACACACACACAACACACCACACCACAACACACAACATACACCACACACCACACACACACATACACACCAACCACACACACACACACACACACACCAACACACACACAAACACATCACACACACAATACAACACACACACTAAACACACCAAACACCTACAAAACACCACACACACACAACACACACACACAAACACACACACACACAACACCACACACACACACACACACACCAATCCACAGCACAAACTGACCTCAAAAGTTACCTCTCTCCCCTCGGGACAGTTCTCTCAGGTTGTTTTGAACACCCAAAAACTCAGTCTGTCAACATTGTACAACATCCAAACTGAAACAAACTCCCCATGAAACATGTCCACAACAATTGACATACAAAAATACTGTAAACTGAACTCTCCAATCAAGTCACGTCTTCAACATTGTACATACATTAAAAACTACTGAACTCTCCAATCAAGTCATGTCTGTCAACATTTACATACATTAAAACTGTACTGAACTCCCAATAAATCAGTCGCAACATTGACATACATAAATACTGTAACTGAACTATTCCAAATGAGTCATGTCTGTCAACATTGTACATTACTTAAAAACTGTACTGAACTCTCCGATGAAATCATGTCTGTCAACATTGTACATACATCAATACTGTACTGAACTCTCCATGAAGTCAGTCTGTCAACATTGTACATACATAAAACTGTACTGACTCTCCAATCAAGTCACGTCGTCAACAATGTACATACATCAATACTATACTGAACTCTCCAATGAAGTCAGTCTGTCAACATTTGTACATACATCAATACTGTACTGAACTCTCCAATGAAGTCAGTCTGTCAACATTGTACATACATAAAAACTGTACTGAACTCTCCAATAAATCAGTCTGTCAACATTGTACATACATCAATACTGTACTGAACTCTCCATGAAGTCACGTCTGTCAACATTGTACATACATTGAAAACTGTACTGAACTCTCCAATGAAATCACGTCTGTCAACATTGTACATACATAAAAACTGTACTGAACTCTCCATGAATCCGTCGTCAACATTGTACATACATAAAAACTGTACTGAACTCTCCAATCAAGTCATGTCTGTCAACACTGTACATACATTAAAACTGTACTGAACTCTACCATGAAGTCAGTCTGTCAACATTGTACATACATTAAAAACTGTACTGAACTCTCCATCAATCATGTCTGTCAACACTGTACATACATTAAAACTGTACTGAACTCTCCAATGAAATCAGTCTGTCACATTGTATATACATTCAATACTGTACTGAACTCTCCAATAAATCATGTCTGTCACATTGTACATACATAAAACTGTACTGAACTCTCAATGAAGTCATCTGTCAACATTGTACATACATTAAAAACTGTACTGAACTCTCCAATCAAGTCATGTCTGTCAACATGTACATACATCAATACTGTACTGAACTCTCCCATGAAGTCATGTCTGTCAACATTGTACATACATTAAAAACTGTACTGAACTCTCATGAAGTCATGTCTGTCAACATTGTACTACATCAATACTGTACTGAACTCTCCAATCAAGTCATGTCTGTCAACATTGTACATACATAAAAACTGTACTGAACTCTCCAGATAGTCAGTCTGTCAGCATTGTACATACATTAAAAACTGTACTGAACTCTCCATGAAGTCACGTCTGTCAACATTGTACATACATTAAAAAATGTACTGAACTCTCCAATGAAGTAAGTCTGTCAACATTGTAACATAAAGTTGAACTCTACATGAAGTACATTCTGTCAACATTGTACAACAGTAAATTGTTTGAACTCTCAAACGACATCTTGTCATACAACTTTCAACAGTCATCACGGAACATGAAACACAGCACGGAAATGAGAGCGAGTTTCATGCTGTAACACGCAAATGCTACGTTGCCATCGCAAGCATGAAACACTCAAAATTGGTTCTTTCATCAATACGTTTAAGTTGCTGCAATCATAAACTGAGAGATGCTAACTACAACCACAATTCACATTGAATTATAAGGCTGTGTTTCATTGTACGAATGACTTTATGTTCACAACAGATTTTCTATGAATTTGGGAATGCGTCCACTTCTTAGCTGCACTCTCCTGCAAATTGAAATTTCATTTAAGAAAAGCTCGTTGTGCCATCGACAAGATACAACACATAAAGTTCAAAGCGCTGCAATACTCTATCAAAACAATGCAGTAAAAGTACTATTACAATTAAATGCAATGCATCTATGTATAATGCAATGACAACATTATACACTGCAGTGCAATTGGATCATCTAATGCACCACAGCACACTGTTATGCATACATTACAAGCAGGGACCATCACTTCCCACCACTTCCCGTCCCGTGCCAACTCTTCTGTCAGTATCGTTTTAAAAACTTCATGGCAATATCTCAGCACATACCTCCATCAGCATCCCATCATGGCAACCAACCTTGATACACCTGAACACCACAAAACACTCATCAACCAGACAAACACAGACAACACACACACACACGCTGCACGCACACCACGCATGCAACGCACACGCAACACACACACACACCACACACACACGACAAACACACACACACACAGCCGACACACACACACACCAACACACACAGACACACACACACCACCACCCACGACACACACAACACACAACACACACAGACAACACACACACACACACGCTGCACCACACACACAGCAACGCACACACACACACACCACACACACACACACACACACACACACCACCAACACACACACACACACACCACACACACACACAACCCCACACACACACACCACACACACACACAAACACACACACACACACAAACACACACACACAACACACACAAAGATTCAAAGATTTTAATCCTGCGACCCTTTTGGGGCATGGAGGGACTTGGAAACAAATCAAACCAATACAAATGAAACAAAACAATAGAATGAAACAAATGAAACATCAAATTTCCCTATAATGAACACGCTGAATGTAATGTTACACAACTTTACTAAGTTTTAAAAACTTCGCTAAGTTTAGCAACACTTTCTTACCACCACAAAGCAAATGACAATAGTTAAATACGGCTTTGTACATGTAAATTTTCCAGGTTCACACACACACACACACACACACACCACACACACATGATTTGTCTCTTTTTGGAATTCAGTTCTCTCTGTTCAGGCCATGTAGACACCATCAATGGCCAACACCATAACGTTATTCTATTCCTGAATGGAATGAAACAAAAGTACTTTTTTTTTTAAAACAAAGTACTAGAAAAAAAATCAGATAAATGAAGGCGCCATGAAGACAGACAGACAACAGGCAGATAACAAAAAAAAACGAGCTACAGAGGATGAGAGAAAAAGGAACACTTCTAGCATCAAATTTTTAACAGTGGAAACACAATTCATTCTGTAAGAAATCCCCACATATCCACAGAGCATTGTTCTCGTCGCTCCTTACAAGGACAAACCAACAGCATTTACAACTCATCATCTTCTTTGAATCAGTTAACCACCAAAAGCATTACCAGTCCTAGTCTTCTCTCTGAGTCAACGAAACAAAAAGGGAAACCCAAAACTGTGGCTACCTGTCGTAGTCTCCGTTGCACAAGGGTTTTCACGGACAGAGCGAAGGGTTTCCAGGTGGGGTTCACGTCTCCTTGATGACCTCTGTTTGTGGACCACCGTGAAACTGTAACCCACACACCACGCTCACATTCATCACCAACGTTTGTGGATGGGTTGACTGCATTCCCCTGCAAGCCGTTGGGGAGACACAGGGCACGTGCACTCCCACAAAAGAAAGTCATGGACTGCATTACACTGGATGACAGCATTCCATACAGGATTTAGAACATCTCTCCAGACAGGCAGCCACATTCTGTCTTCAGAGGATTCAATGTCATTTCAGGTGAATGGAGGCTGTTATGCCAGAGCTGACTTAACTCTTTCATCCCTACAACCCGGTTTTCTGGTTTGCAGAAATCCTACCCTTCCTTCTGCAGCCGAAAATCAGTTCTGCAGTAAGCACTTTGAACTTCGCGCGACTCGCGTCATTGGTACACATCATGACCGGGTCGCTTGCGGGGCAGTGTTTATGAATGGAATGGATGCCAGACGGCCCTACAGCCTGGGAAAGTGGTCGCCGCTCTAATCTGGCCGGTTTGCTGCTGCGTTACGTGGCAGTTCTCACTTTACACTTCTTCTTTTTTTTTTCTCTCTAAATCCAGGAATGAAGGGAATACTCGTATTATAAAAATCGAGAAACAAGAGGAAGTAATGGTTCACAGAAAAGTAGGAATGAAAGAGTTAAAGATCATGTACTACAAAATTTCTACTTCTCTCCATACAGGCAGCCACATTCTGTCTGCGAGGATTTGACCCTTTCTTAGGTGAATGAAGACTATCATGCCATAGCTGACTATAAAGGTCATGTACAAAAAATCATCTCTTCTCCTCCTCCTACGCTCTAGAATGAGTCATGGATGGTACTGCAGCAAAAGAACTGTTCACCACAGTCCCCCACTTCTGTCAGTGGTTTGACAGGGCCTGGGTCCCTATCCACTCTGCAAGGTTGTGACCCCAACATTTGTCCTATTTGCCCAGTCATCTCCAACACCCCATCCCACCACCCATCCCCTCAAAGTGTCCTGGATAAAGGCCACTGAATCTTGTTCTGTGGACATACCAACAAGTTTTAAAAGTGATTATCATGATTCCACGCCGAACAACGTGGACAAACGAATCACAAGACGCATCATTTGTCCACGGTGTTTGGTGGAGTTCATAACAATGACTTCTAAAATGTGTTTAGATCTCCGCCTGCAGTTGCTCACCTTGCCACATACCAACAAGGTTGTCTTTTCTTGGTTTATGTCAGTGGATCTTCTTAGGGTCCTATGAGCTGCTTGATGGTTTGGCTTTCTTTTTCCTCGGTGACAATAATCAGCTCATCTGATGTTTGGACATGACATGCCTTCTGCACTGATGACAGCAGGGAGCCACGCAGACCTGGCTGAAGATGCACCCAACCACTGAATCCCCTGGAGGAGCACATGCCACATCCATCATCTTTCTTTCTGCGTACGCAGGCTGATACTCCTGCGGACACTGCCTGTATAGACGGGCAGTGGAGTTTTGTGTGTATGACCGGTTTTTTTTATCCTGCCATTAAGGCAGCCCTACTCCATCTTCAGAGAAGGTGCATGCTATGTGTAACGTGTCATCCATACCAACGGCCAAACTGGCCTTCTCTTCCGAAAGTTGGTGATGGGATTTGACGTGTGTGCAAGATGTTGTGCGTGCGTTCACACACGAACTCTGGTTTATAGTCTCATTCGAAGGACTGTATGGGGAATGGAGTCGGAACAATGTTAACTCTGAGGGAAAATCCCCCTGTACCGAAATTCGAACCCGCGACCCAGGATCACGAGTCCGGTGCTTACCAACTGAGCTATTCCGGCGCTCTACCAACTGAGCTATTCCGGTGCTCTACCAACTGAGCTATTCCGGCACTCTACCAACTGAGCTATTCCGGTGCTCTACCAACTGAGCTATTCTGGCGCTCTACCAACTGAGCTATTCGGCGCTCTACCAACTGAGCTATTCCGGCGCTCTACCAACTGAGTATTCCGTTGCTCTACCAACTGAGCTATTCTGGCACTCTACCAACTGAGCTATTCCGGCTCCCACCACAGCATCATGTCCCTGAAGGAGATAAGATAAGATAATGTTGCTTATAGCCCAGCTGACCGCAAAGGGCCACATCAGGGCTGGTCCCTGAAGGAGTCCAAAGGCAGAAGTGAAGTGACCATCAGAAGTGAAATGACCATCAGAAGTGAAGTGACCATCAGAAGTGAAGTGACCATCAGAAGTGAAATGACCATCAGAAGTGAAGTGACCATCAGAAGTGAAGTGACCATCAGAAGTGAAATGACCTCAGAAGAAGTGAAGTGACCATCAGAAGTGAAGTGACCATCAGAAGTGAAATGACCATTAAGCCATTTACCTGCCATCCAGTGACCATCAAGCCATTTACCTGCATCCAGTGACCATCAAGCCATTTACCTGCCATCCAGTGACCATCAAGCCATTTACTGCCATCCAGTGACCATCACGCCATTTACCTGCCATCCAGTGACCATCACAGCCATTTACCTGCCATCCAGGACCATCAAGCATTTACTGCCATCCAGTGACCATCACGCCATTTACCTGCCATCCAGTGACCATCACGCCATTTACCTGCCATCCAGTGACCATCCAGTGACCATCACGCCATTTACCTGCCATCCTCGTTGGACCGAGAGAAGGTGAGGAAAGGGTCGGACTTCCAAAGAAGTCTTTCTTGTCCAGCTTGTGGGCGCAGAACTGCAGCGTGGCTTGCTCCTTACATCACAACACAAACACAGAACACAGTGAGAGGGATGCTGGTCAGAAACAAGATGCTGTTGTCGACATGAAATAAACAAAAATGCTTTACGTGTACATAAAATCAGCTGGTCAGAAACAAGATGCTGTTGTTGTTGACATGAAATAAACACACATGCATCACGTGTATATCAAATCAAAACTAAAACACTGATGGAGAACCAAAGGAATGTAACAAAGAAGTAGGGTAACTCTCGCTCCCATGAGGAAATAATTACAAGGCCCGTAACTCCAAATGAATGCTGCTTACAACACCAAATCGCCTAGCAGAAATGACAACACAGAGCACACAGGACAAACAAGGAGCCACCCCCATATGTTTGCATTATCAGCTGTACATTATGTACAATAAAACACACAAATACTATGAAGCCTAATTTATCATCACTAACCCCATAATGACTTATCATCATGATGAAGAAGATAATGGTGATAATGAAAATAAAACCAACCACTCCTTTGAGAAAAAAAAACAAAGGAAACAAATATCCATGTGTTTTATATTGTAAAACCACCATTTCAGCAAAGAAAACAACTACATGAGGGTTTTTTTTCATATCAATATCATAATAATAGGTTGAGAGGTGGGAAACGATGCAGTCTATGGATTTCAGTGACACTGGGAAATGGTTCAGCGACATAGGAAACAATCGCTTCTTCTTCTTCTTCTGCGTACGCAGGCTGATACTCCTGCGGACACTCCCTTGTATAGACAGGCAGGTTCTAATCCCATCTGCTCAACAAAGGGAGTGGAGTTTTTTTGTGTATGACCGTTTTTTATCCCGCCATTAAGGCAGCCATACTCCAACTTCAGGGAAGGTGCACGCAATGTGTAACATGTCATCCATACCAATGGCCAAACTGGCCTTCTCTTCCGAAAGTTGGTGATGGGATTTTACCTGTGTGCAAGATGTTATGCTTGCGTTCACACACAGAACCTCAGTTTATAGTCTCATTCCAAGGACTGTATGGGAAATGGAGTCAGAACCAATGTTAACTTCGAAGGAAAAATCCCCCTGTACTGAAACGGCCCGGCGGAGATTCGATCCCGCAACCCTTGGACTACGAGTCCCGCGCTCTACCAACTGAGCTAATTTCGACCCCCGAAACAATCAGCAAAATAGGCTTCTTTGTAGATCTAACTTTTGTCACTCATCTGTGTTCTGCTAATTTGAAATCATGCAAACTGTCTGAAATGTAAGCACAACATAGGCAATCTTAAAACAGTGGTACTTGTTACCAAAAGCAATACTGATCTTTAAATGGGAGTTAACTCTACAATGGAAGAGAACACAACAATAGCCGCTCATCTCAGAACACAACTTGCTCTTTTCAATCTGCTTCTAATCTGGTCTAACGATTCACACACTCTTCAAATTTTTAAAAATTATATGCAATATGGTCTAAGAATAAACAATTTGTCATATAAAAGGCAGTGTGGCCCATAGTGAGCTACAAATTGTGCTGGAAACTTCACTCGTGTGCAGTGATGATGTTGTTACCTAACATACTACAGAATCAGAAAAACAACACACATGCCAACTCAACTTCATGCTTAAGATTCCAGTCATCAGTCAGGACTGCATCAATGCACTTTTCATTAACTTATATTTCAGTGCAAAATTAGAGCCCCTGTCATTTTCATTTCAGTATGAAGAATGTTAATATCTACTTCTTCTTTCCATTACTTCCAAAAATTATGCTTGTATAAATCTTCACCTTTTTTTTTTCATTAATGATAAAACTGCAGATATGATTAAAAAAAAAAGAAGAGGCTTTTGATCTCAAATTAGCCAAAGTTTAGATGAGTGTTGTGAGGTGTGTGTGTGTGTGTGTGTGTGTGTGTGTGTGTGTGTGTATGCGAATATATGTGTCTATCTACTGTCTGTCCGTCCATGCATGTAGAGGAGAATGCTGTATTTGTGTGTAATAAGTATGCGTGATGTGAGGTGGGGTGGGGCTGGGGCTAGAGGAGGTTGGGAGGGGGAGGGAAAAGGGGAATGTGCACGTGTGTAAATGAGAAAGAATAAGAGAGAGCACGAGATAGGAGAGAGAGAGAAAGAGGAAGAGAGAGAGATTGAGAGAGAGAGATGTGTGTGGGTGGTGTGGTGTGTGTGTGTGTGTGTGTGTGTGGTGTGCGAGTGTGAGTGTGTGTGTGTGCGTGCGCGCAAGTGTGTGTGTGTGTGTGTGTGTGGTGTGTTTGTAGATGTGAGTGTTGGTGTATGTGTGTGTGATGTTGGTTGAGTGTGAGTGTAATTATAGTGTGAGTGTGTGTGTGTATGTATGCATGCTGGGTGCTCATCTATTTGTGTCTTTGCTCTTTTCCTCCTCCCTTCAGCTCATCACGCCCACCTACCTCCCTTCCACCTCTCCCCACCCCCACCTCCCCTTCACCTCTCCACCCATCTCCCTTCCAACTCTCCCCCCCCACTCCTTCCACCTCTCCCCACCCCCACCTCCTTCCACCTCTCCCCACCCCCTCCTTCCAACCTCTCCCCCACCCCTACTCCTTCCCAACTCTCCCCCCCCCCTCTTCCTCTCCCTCTCTCTCACCTTACACGCCTCATCTCTTCAGCACCGACTGAAAGAAAAACAAATAAAACATTTACAATCGTAAAATGTCCTACTGGTCTGAACATACCCTGCATACATACAAACACACACACACACTCATGCACGTGCACACACACACAACACACATGCACATGCATGTGCACAACAACACACACACACACACCACACACACACACACACACACACACACACACACACACACTCACAAACCGAAAAACACACACACACACACTCACAGAAACATGCACACACACGCACACACACACACGAACGAACACACACACACACACACACACACACACACACACACACACACACACACACCTATACAGAAAAGTCCATACAGAAGCAGCATGATGCACTGTAGTCCTGTTTCCTAGTCAGACTTACTTATTATGGATCCACTCTCTTGCTTGGGCCCCCTGCACAATGCAACACACCATAACAACACATCATTCCCATGCAGAACGTGATGGGAATGTCAAACTGTATAACAGGTAATCCAGTTTTCTAATCACATTAAAAAAAAAATTGGTATGGTAGACGTGTTCAGTGACACACACGCACAGAGACACATGTACACATAGAATAAATAGACACACTCATTCTCTCTCTCTCTCTCTCACACACACACACACACACACACACGCACACACACACACATGCACATGCACACACACGCAAACACCCACACACTCACACACGCATATAGTTACACACACATATGCACACATATACACACTCATACAAACACACAAAGAAATACACACTCACACAAACACACACGCCCATACACACACACACACACACACACACACACACACACACACACACACACACACACATGCACAGAATCAACATCAGCATAAAGACTCTAGAATACCTGCAAACTAACTGGAGAAAGCAAAGGAAAACAGTAACTCACGTGAGCCTCTTGGCCAGCTTGTTAGAAGACACAACTTCTCCCAGAGTGCATTCCGCTCGGCCGAGGAAATCCTGACAATTTGAAACACTCCACGTCAAGATTGTATGGAAGGTTCCGAACACTCCACGTCAAGATTGTATGGAAGGTTCTCAACACTTCACGTCAAGATTGTATGGAAGGTTCTCAACACTTCACGTCAAGATTGTATGGAAGGTTCTCAACACTTCACGTCAAGATTGTATGGAAGGTTCCGAACACTTCACGTCAAGATTGTATGGAAGGTTCTCAACACTTCACGTCAAGATTGTATGGAAGGTTCTGAATGCTCCACATCAAAGATTGTATGGAAGGTTCTGAATACTCCACGTCAAGATTGTATGGAAGGTTTTCAACACTTCACGTCAAGATTGTATGGAAGGTTTTCAACACTTCACGTCAAGATTGTATGGAAGGTTCTCAACACTTCACGTCAAGATTGTATGGAAGGTTCTCAACACTTCACGTCAAGATTGTATGGAAGGTTCTCAACACTTCACGTCAAGATTGTATGGAAGGTTCTGAATACTCCACTGTTTCTGCTTTCTTCTTTCGCTTCATTAATGATTTCATTCTGACAGGAATTTTTGAAACAATAAACTGACACATTAAACAAACATTAATTCATAAATTTAAGTGAATGGCAGTTTATAACCCAAGAGACTTATTTCTGAGGCAGATCGATTTATCCAGTAGCCTGTGAGATCCAAACTTGTTATCTAAACTGCTACAGGATGACATTAAAAATTTTTTTTAAATAAACGCAAAAACAAACAAAAGTTGTTTACTATCTCCTCTTCCCCTCCAAAACCGCACGACAAAATAACGAATGACAGGGGTGTGTTTTTGGAATAGAGCAGAGTTGAGATTATTTCCTCATTAACCTCATTCAAATGAAAACAGGTTAAACACTGGCAACCTCTGGATATGACAATTTATTTTTCTTTCTCCAGAATGAAGTCAGGTAAGGGGAGCGGGGTTCAGTGTTTCTCCCTAAACTCTTCTTCTTCTTCTTCTGCGTACGCAGGCTGATACTCCTGCAGACACCCCCTGTATAGAAAGGCAAGGATTAATCCCATCTACCCAACTAAGGGAGTGGAGTTTTGTGTGTATGACCATTTTTTATCCTGCCATTAAGGCAGCCATACTCCAACTTCGGAGAAGGTGCATGCATCCTATGTGTAATGTGTCATCCATACCAACGGCCAAACTGGCCTTCTCTTCCGCAAGTTGGTGATGGGATTTTACGTGTGTGCAAGATGTTATGTGTGCATTCACACACGAAACCTCGGTTTATAGTCTCATTCGAAGGACTGTATAGAAAATGGAGTCAGAACTAATGTTAACTCCGAGGGAAAAATCCCCCTGTACCAAAACGGCCTGGCGGAGATTCGAACCCACAACCCCAAAATTACGAGTCCGGCGCTCTACCACTGAGCTATTCCGGCCCCCTGCTCCCTAAACTCAAATCCTGTCATGTTTCACAACATTTATATCTCTAGAGAAAACATCACTCCCTGTCTCACTCACTCCTCTGATCAGTGGACTGCGTAACTGCTGGAACCATTCAACCACCCCAACAACCAAATCAATCAAGAGATCAATATAAAGCTGAAATTCAGTTTCTGTTGTTGTTGTTGCTGAAGTCTGACATGACCTTTCTCCTGCTCTCGGTGTGGGTGATGTAAATACAACAAACAAACAAATGGCTGCTATGAGAATTTGATGACTGTTCCAGCTTCTGAAGAATCTTCTATTTCATGGATCTTCCAAGTAAACAATTTTTCTTTGGTCTGTACATTTTTTTATGCATGGAAATACTGAGCAAAATAAAAGAAAATTAACAAGAATCCCCAATAAATGCAATGAAAATGTAAAGGGTAGATTATATATCACAGAAATGTGAACAAACTCAAGAGCAGGCCTTTACAGTCAAAACATAATTAGAAAGGAACTGATAAATGGCTTCTGGAAATCTATGTAAGATGGCACTTCTTGAATACTGAATTTAAAGTATTCCAACTTTGAATTAATGGAGATCATGCTCTGCACATATCAAATATAATAAACATACAGCCTTTGTTATCTTATAACTTTTTGCAAAAGTCACTTTTGCACAGGCAAAAGACCATAAATTACATTGCTCTGAAACACAAATTCCTAAGACACAAATTCCTGTCATCTACTTCAAAATGCAAATAAGTAAACGTGCTAAGACCTTCTGCACAAATGAATCAAATGAATGACATAATAAAATAATAACATGTTAGAATGACACATTCAACGTTATATCTAATAATAACATGTTAGAATGACACATTCAACGTTATATCTAATAATAACATGTTAGAATGACACATTCAACGTTATATCTAATAATAACATGTTAGAATGACACATTCAACGTTATATCTAATAATAACATGTTAGAATGACACATTCAACGTTACATCTAATAATAACATGTTAGAATGACACATTCAACGTTATATCTAATAATAACATGTTAGAATGACACATTCAACGTTATATCTAATAATAACATGTTAGAATGACACATTCAACGTTATATCTAATAATAACATGTTAGAATGACACATTCAACGTTATATCTAATAATAACATGTTAGAATGACACATTCAACGTTATATCTAATAATAACATGTTAGAATGACACATTCAACGTTACATCTAATAATAACATGTTAGAATGACACATTCAACCTTACATCTTTATACTTACATGTTTGCTCAGATCAGCACTAGCGGAGTCAACATCATACCTGTAATAGCAAAACCACCCAACTATTAATCTTTATAAATGAAAAAATGACTACAACAAGACATCAAAAATAAAAGTACAAAATGAACTGACACTGTCTTTTGGCCTATTCTTGTTCAGCGTACACAAGTACTCTCTTTGTTTTCAAAGTCACAGTCAACTGCAGAAACCTGACAGGGGGGACAACTATGGGTAAACTGTACAAATCCTGGCAATGCATCCTTCCAGAGATTTACATCTATCATTCTAAACTGCCCATCAAATTCCACACACACAACAAGTTCACTGATTTTCGCTTCAACCTTCAGTCTTCATTTGTGTTCTACTTCTAAATGATAAGCTGCATGAGCACGACTGCCATTGCTGTGACTTACACTTCAAACTTCAGTTTCTGAGACTCCTCAAAGAAGTACTGCATCACAAATTTTTTGACAAAGTCCGGATTCAGGTTGTTCCAGATGATTTCTGTGCGGCCCTCCTGGAACACAATGCACATCATGAGTCAGTCACCCACAACAACTGGCAGCTGAAGCCAGGCACCTGGTCACCGTAGGAACTCGGCCACACTGAGAGTGTGGACAGACAGATCAAGCAAACACGCTGGT
>CM031615.1:3980332-3982832 GCA_018398815.1 Conus ventricosus
TTCCTTCTCTCCTCCGTAAAATCTAGATCAGATGAAAAACTTCAAATGTTATATCTTTCAGACAGAGAAAGGGAAAGATAGTCTGCTGTGGTCCAAGGAAGAAGCCATTAAACCTTGCAATGATCCACCTCCAACGGCAGGCCCAGGATCCATTCAGCAGGACAAACATGAGGTGAAAATTACAGAATCCATTTCAATGAAAACTTTGATGGAGGTAGTGAATCTATGTTAACAAACCTTGGTAGAACGACTGAATCTATGTTAATGAAACTTTGGTGGAACTACTGAATCCCTCTTTGTGAAATGTTGGTGGAATGACTGAATCCATTTAAGACAAATTTTGGTAGAGCTACAGAATCCGTTTTAATGAAACTTTGGTGGAGCTATGAAATCCATTTTAACGAAACTTTGGTGGAAACTACAGAATCTATTTTAACGAAACTTTGGTGGATCTCCTGAATTCTTGTCAGCCAAGCTTTGCTGGATCTATAGAATCCATTTTAACCAAACTTTCGCAGAATTACTGAATCCATTTCAACTACACTTTGGTGGAATTACTGAATCCATTTTTACCAAACTTTGGTGGAACTACTGAATCCATGTTGTCCAAATTTTGGTGGAACTACTGAATCCATTTGAACCAAACTTTGGTGGAGCTACTGAATCAATTTTAATCAACCTTTGGTGGAACAACTAAACCCATTTCAACAAAACATTAGCGGGAACTACTAAATCCACTTTAACCAAATTCTGATGGAAAGTTGAAATGTATTCAAGGACAAACCAATCACAGTTTGGTGTAAATCTGGATTTAAAGAGTGGGTCCAGGATTCGCATGACCTTAGTGAAGGTCAACACTCTCATGAGTGCCCTTCTACTTATTGCATGTTTACTTTAACAGCTTGGCACAGACTGAACTTTTTAAATCCCCTGGCATCATTTCAGGCTGTCTTTCATAGCTTAACACAGACTGAACAATATTTACTTTTTAATTCCTCTAGCTTCTTTTCAGATTGTCTTTCACAGTTTGGTACAGACTGAACAATGTTTACTTTTCTAATTGCCCTGGCCACACTCCAGATCTCTTTCCATGTCTTGGCAAAGGCTGTCAAATGTTTACTTGTCAGCTCCCCTGGCCTGACTTAGATTTCCTTTCGTGGCTTTGTACAGACTGGATGAGGACAGATGGATGGGAATACAGGAAGAAGAAATGCAGAACTTGGTTCTTCATGGTAAACCGCCACCATCAGCTTGCTTCTGACCACAAAACTGCAAGTCCAATGAAATGATAGTAAAAGGCCGTCTTCATCCTTTGTGCCATTTGCTACAGTGCATTGAATAATTTGACCACAACTTCACACATGTACACATAAGCACATAACTTTTTTTTTCTTGCTGTCCCATCTTCTTGCCACCTCAGAGGCACTGCACCCGCACCACTCATTCCAGCCTCTCATCCACAGCCACAGCCCAGGTACCAGCACTTCACTGGGAGCAGTCAATGTCAAGCAGTCATGAGGCAACCCAACCGAGGAGACACTGCACAGCTGCCAAGTCACTTCAGTAGTGTTAGTGACACCTGTTCTGATCCAACATACACAGGACACCACCTACCAAGCCCCCTGCTGATGACAATAGTTGCATCGTCGTGGAGCAGCTGTGAGTGAGCGCTCCCTCCGTGGAGCGCCACCAGGTCCGTCCAATGACATTCCATGAATTTGACAATACCAGTGACCCCGACGGAATCAAACCAAGGCCATAGCTATGGAGAGGACATTGAAACTGAGGTCCCTATGTGATAACGGCATGAATTTGAGACTTTTTGTTGTTGTTGATCCCATGAGAATGAGGATGATGAAGATGTTGCCAAGGATTTCCATTCATGTCTGAGATTTCATGACAGGGCTGTACTCTACACTTATTTTCATAATATGTCTCGACGTCAGCCCAGCCCAAAAGATACAGACACCTGCAGCGTTGGTCGAGAAATGTGAAAAATACTCTCAGACTCAGAGACGCATCCACTAAGTGGATGATACTCGACTGTTTGGTCCCAGTCTTCCCAACCCAGCCCTAGTAAACTTAACTCTGGGTAGGAGCCGGTTGGGGCAGAAAAATCCCACATGGCTCCGATGGGAATCGAAGCTTAGACCTCCCAGCCAGGAGTCTGCAATGCTAACCACTTCGCCACAGAGGCTGGTCATTAAGCACATAACCATCTCTCTCTCTCTCTCTCTCTCACGCACTCATACTCACACACACACACACATACACATACACACACATACACACACACACACACACGCACACGCACACACACACACACACACACAACCACCACCACCACCACCACCAATGAAAAAACAACAGCCCATTCGAGAGTGCTCACTTACTTGGGTCTGATTTTGAAAACACATCCGCATCAACCAGATTCCTGTGTTAGAGGAAAAAGTAGAAACAAAACTGTAAGCTACGCTGTACTTTATACATTACTTGATCA
>CM031615.1:3985332-4008509 GCA_018398815.1 Conus ventricosus
TCTCTCACACACACACACACTCATACTCTAACACGATGGTCAATGTGTTCTGGAAAATTGATGTCGAGGTCACCTTATTAGCATCTGGACAACCAATTTCCAACCAAAGAGAGTAATCGGTCCATATCTTAACGTAAATCTGGGTGGTATGCATGAAAATGAATGTTAGGTTTTGACAGAAACCAAGGGCGGACACTTATGGGTTGACAGACTGACAGAGAAATGGTGATCTACTCGTTTTTGAGTGAACCAGTATTTTAGGAAGAAGAAGAAGAAAACAGAAAGTAGGCGAACAACATCAGCAATACTCCAAAAACCAAACCGGAAGTTCGAGAATTAATTCGCTTAAATCAAAACAACTTCATGCAGTCTTCAATCTACAGATGGCATTCATATCAAAACAAGTCAAACATGCGATTTTCCGCTCTCCATTTGACACAATTTGCCAAGCAATGTTCAGAAATAATCCAACAACGGTCCAAACAATGAAACACGTTGGGCGACAGCAGCAGCATATCCTCATGCATCACTCATTTCGTGTGAAACCCACACAGCACTCTTTTCTTTTTCCCCTTCAAACAGAAAATGCTACGCTTATTTTTGACTGACATAAGATAAAACGTGAAGCTAATGTCTACACGTACCGACAAGACACCGACAACTCCACAACGGTCGCAGGAGCCGCACCAGTGCCTGGTTGAAATACTGTCGTGTCTGCCATGTTGCTTGTTGTGTGTGTGTGTGAACAACAGTTGCGATGCTGAGACCCGTCTCTGCCCTCAGTTCGCTTTGGTATGCAGCGGTCGTAGGCCTACGGTTGCCGTTGATCCTTTATTTCCTGTGACTGACCGTATCGTCTGCTGCCGTTGGCTCACGTGCATGAGCCGCTGATTCCTATCCGGTATTAATTTTCCAAAGAGGTTACCTGCCTATCTGCTCAAAATCACGTCTAAGTTATTCTCGAACAGACGCACGGCCCACCAAAGGAAAATTTCGAGAAACCTTTTGACGGGCGTTTACATTAGTAATATGCACGCAGGAATCATCATGAACTGACCATCGAAAGTTTCAGCGCTCAGTCCGATTATAAAATGTAGCAAATGCGATTAGAAATGCGATTAGAACCAAGCGGTGAGTTTACGTTGTAAAACATTTAAAGAATTTCTAACATCTTATCTGCTTATCTTACTGTTCACACTAGAGACACATTTGCCAACTTTAAACTTATTGAAAATGGTTTCAAACTGGTGTGACCGCATGCAGTAATGTTCAGCTATAAATTTGATTTCTTGAGAATATAATTATTTTAACTAGGCCTATTAATTTCTGCTCAGCAACATTCACACGGCTCTGTGTGTGTGTGTGTGTGTGTGGTGCGTGCGTGCGTGTGTGTGTGTGTTCATTGAAAACTTGGCTTTCACTCTAAATGGGGGGGGGGGGGGGGGTGCGAGTCATGCGACTATTCTGGATATAGTGTACATTATACATTTATCTGCTACCTATCTCGCCTTTTTTTTTCTTTTTTTTTGGGCAAATGTAAAGGTTGGCATGGGCCTAGGCCTAAATGCACGCCAATAGGCTAAGCCTATGTTGCGATTTGACCCCAACACGTGCTACCTTACAGTTAAAACATCGCAGGCTGGATCCAACCCAATTCGAGCCACAGAGGCCCGTATTGGGTCAAACCTTAAGACACGCAAAACAGCAGTCCCACATTGGGTTGCCCGATTGGGTCGACCCAGTAGAGACCAACCTGAATGTTGGCTTGGTATTCATGTATCGGGTTTCTCCTCCATCATGGTTAGCGAAGAGAAGTCCGGGCCGGCGATCTACATGATTTTTGTTCATCAAGTGATTAGACCTACGTACAGAGATGATTTGAAGATATCAGGATCAGGGGCGTTGTATCAAAGACAACTTAGCCTATAGCTGAAATAAATCCCAAATTTAGTCCTCTGTGTCTGTGTATGAACGATGAATTTAGAAGTAAAATAAGGAACGGGAAAAAACGACATGCGTGTGTGTGCATGTGACAGCCGGTGCGCGTGCATATGTAGGCTACCAGTGTGTGTGTGTGTGTGTGTGTGTGTGTGTGTGTGTGTGTGTGTGTGTGTGTGTGCGTGCGTGCGTGCATGCGTGCGTGCGTGCGTGCGTGCGTGTGTGCGTGCGTGCGTGCGTGCGTGTGTGTGTGTGTGTGTGTGTTCCCGGATAGTGGGTGGGGGGGGGGGGGGGGGGGGGGATGTAAGAGGATTTTAAGGTTGTCGTTTGGTGTTTTTTTTTAACCGAAGATGGTAGGTATGTCTCTATGTAAGCGCGAAAGTTCGTTATAGGGGCAATATGACAGACTACATTCAATGAACCTCTGGCATAACACAAGGGATGTGCGCAGCGCTGTTTTGTTCTCTCTTTTCATCAACGAGTAAACTTCCGAAGTTGTTTGGAAAATATTATCCACATTATATTTGTGATTCTCTAGAATGTTTTCATTATTCTCTTGGCAGACAATGTTCTTTTGATATCTGAAACTCAGTAATTTATTGTAATCTGCAACTTTACTTCAGTCAAAAGCAGACACTTCAAAAAGCAATCTGATTTCATTTAAAAAGAGTGAGTATTAAGGAAGCAGGGAAAAGTGGACGTATAATGGAGTGTTGATATAGTGAACTTATATGAATATTTTGGAATTCATTTTTCATCAAAAGTAAGCTTTACATTTGCATGCAAAGATCTTGCAAGTAGACTAAACGTGCATTACTTTGCATTACACAAATAATCAAAATTAGAAAATCATTCTTTGAAACTGTTTATGATATTGTTGGACTTCGAAGTACAGTCTATTGCATAGTATAGAGTGTGAAAATTTTGTGAAAATTTCAATTCACTTGCGTTGAAAATGTTTCTTGGATTGAGCATGCAAACAACTTACGATTAAGTCTATGGTTAAAAAAAAAATCAATATGTTTGAATTCTGTGACAAATTGTATGCATTATTGGTTGAAATAACACAAAATGAAGATTCAAGGATGTCCAGGAAAGCATATGATAAACTACATAATTCGGATGCAAGTGTGTGTGTGTGTGTGTGTGTGTGTGTGTGTGTGTGTGTGTGTGTGTGTGTGTGTGTGTGTGTGTGTGTGTGTGTGTGTGTGTGTGAGCGTGCGTGCGTGCGTGCGTGCGTGCGTACGTGCATGCGTGCACGCGCGCGCATGTGTGTGTGTGTGTGTGTGCGCGCGCGTGTGCATCTACTGACCTAAGGCTACTGACCGTTTCTTCTATAACAGATGGAATAGCTTGGCTGGTTGCCGTGAATGTAAGTAACGTTTTTAGCTACTTTTCCTTTCCTTTCGCTTGAAGAGCAACTGACTTGACCGACTGCTTCAGTTTTTGTGTGCGTCTCATCTTCCTCGGTGGAAGGCACTGTTGTGCCATCCATGAAGGCTTTTAGAGGGGGCGTTTGGTCTTCGTTCCCAGGGGATGCCGAACCTGTAGGCTACACCTCAAGGCAGCTTTCGAGATGAACTCCATGGCCAATATTGGAGACATTGCAGAACCCATAGCTATGCCAGCTTCCAGATTGATCAGTCTGATACGTATTTTGTGGAGAACCTAATTAAGTAGCAACGGATGTACTTCCTCAGCATTTCTCTGATGTTCTTTATGACATGTCACATCTAGAGGGCCAATCAAATCGTCTTGTATTTCATTGATCCATATCCGCCTTGGCTTAAGGCTGTGTCAGGCCAATTGACATAGGCTAGAACACCAAGGCTACATCAAAATGTTGTTATGCTCTGGATAGTTATACGGGGATTGTCTTCAGTTGTGACAAGCTCCTAGCATAACATCATCAGTCTCCAAAATCCCCCGAAGTCGGAGTGTGGCTGCCCACGTGGCGGGGTAATCAAAAACGGTCACACACGTCATGTTCTCATCCCCAGCTGATGCATTTGTACCATAGTGTTCAAGTACTTTGGCTGTTCGGATGATCCCAGGAGTCTTTTAGCCAGGGTACGACAACAACAACAACAACAACAACAACAACAACTGATCCATATGTGTTTGCCAGATCAGACCATCCCACGTCGAGGTCCCGTTTTTTCTTCGGATTGCTTCCCAAATCAAGGTAGCATGTTCTACAGAGACGCCTAGGATGCCTCCTTTCTGGACTGGCAGATCTTCCCCACCCGACGTTCAGAAGTGATACTGACTGATGTGACTCGAGTTTTGTTGTTTGGGAATCAGGTCACTGATCTTCGGTTGAAGGACATCATAAACTGGGCCAGCAGGTATTGTTATTCGGCCCAGAACTTTTTCTCTGCCACTGCAGACTTCGTTTGAGGGTGAGATGCTGCTAAAAGTTTTGTTTGTTTGTTTGTTTTTGGTTTTTTGTCCACTGTGAGTGTCCCAGATTTTGGCTGTTTGAATAATTTCTTGGTGAAGTGGAAAGTATCCGAAGAAGCAGTCTTTGGTTTCGTTGATTCTGTTTTGCTGAGGGCAGTGTGTTGATTCTGTTTTGCTGAGGGCAGTGTGTTGATTCTGTTTTGCTGAGGGCAGTGTGTTGATTCTGTTTTGCTGAGGGCAGTGTGTTGATTCTGTTTTGCTGAGGGCAGTGTGTTGATTCTGTTTTGCTGAGGGCAGTGTGTTGATTCTGTTTTGCTGAGGGCAGTGTGTTGATTCTGTTTTGCTGAGGGCAGTGTGTTGATTCTGTTTTGCTGAGGGCAGTGTGTTGATTCTGTTTTGCTGAGGGCAGTGTGTTGATTCTGTTTTGCTGAGGGCAGTGTGTTGATTCTGTTTTGCTGAGGGCAGTGTGTTGATTCTGTTTTGCTGAGGGCAGTGTGTTGATTCTGTTTTGCTGAGGGCAGTGTGTTGATTCTGTTTTGCTGAGGGCAGTGTGTTGATTCTGTTTTGCTGAGGGCAGTGTGTTGATTCTGTTTTGCTGAGGGCAGTGTGTTGATTCTGTTTTGCTGAGGGCAGTGTGTTGATTCTGTTTTGCTGAGGGCAGTGTGTTGATTCTGTTTTGCTGAGGGCAGTGTGTTGATTCTGTTTTGCTGAGGGCAGTGTGTTGATTCTGTTTTGCTGAGGGCAGTGTGTTGATTCTGTTTTGCTGAGGGCAGTGTGTTGATTCTGTTTTGCTGAGGGCAGTGTGTTGATTCTGTTTTGCTGAGGGCAGTGTGTTGTTTTCCTGTAGCTTCTCTAAACATGTCTTTGGTTTCGTTGATTCTGTTTTGCTGAGGGCAGTGTGTTGTTTTCCTATAGCTTCTCTAAACCTGTCTTTGGTTTCGTTGATTCTGTTTTGCTGAGGGCAGTGTGTTGTTTTCCTATAGCTTCTCTAAACCTGTCTTTGGTTTCGTTGATTCTGTTTTGCTGAGGGCAGTGTGTTGTTTTCCTATAGCTTCTCTAAACCTGTCTTTGGTTTCGTTGATTCTGTTTTGCTGAGGGCAGTGTGTTGTTTTCCTATAGCTTCTCTAAACCTGTCTTTGGTTTCGTTGATTCTGTTTTGCTGAGGGCAGTGTGTTGTTTTCCTATAGCTTCTCTAAACCTGTCTTTGGTTTCGTTGATTCTGTTTTGCTGAGGGCAGTGTGTTGTTTTCCTGTAGCTTCTCTAAACATGTCTTTGGTTTCGTTGATTCTGTTTTGCTGAGGGCAGTGTGTTGTTTTCCTGTAGCTTCTCTAAACATGTCTTTGGTTTCGTTGATTCTGTTTTGCTGAGGGCAGTGTGTTGTTTTCCTGTAGCTTCTCTAAACCTGTCTTTGGTTTCGTTGATTCTGTTTTGCTGAGGGCAGTGTGTTGTTTTCCTGTAGCTTCTCTAAACATGTCTTTGGTTTCGTTGATTCTGTTTTGCTGAGGGCAGTGTGTTGTTTTCCTGTAGCTTCTCTAAACCTGTCTTTGGTTTCGTTGATTCTGTTTTGCTGAGGGCAGTGTGTTGTTTTCCTATAGCTTCTCTAAACCTGTCTTTGGTTTCGTTGATTCTGTTTTGCTGAGGGCAGTGTGTTGTTTTCCTATAGCTTCTCTAAACATGTCTTTGGTTTCGTTGATTCTGTTTTGCTGAGGGCAGTGTGTTGTTTTCCTATAGCTTCTCTAAACCTGTCTTTGGTTTCGTTGATTCTGTTTTGCTGAGGGCAGTGTGTTGTTTTCCTATAGCTTCTCTAAACCTGTCTTTGGTTTCGTTGATTCTGTTTTGCTGAGGGCAGTGTGTTGTTTTCCTATAGCTTCTCTAAACATGTCTTTGGTTTCGTTGATTCTGTTTTGCTGAGGGCAGTGTGTTGTTTTCCTATAGCTTCTCTAAACCTGTCTTTGGTTTCGTTGATTCTGTTTTGCTGAGGGCATGTGTTGCTTTCCTGTAGCTTCTCTAAACTGTCTTTGGTTTCGTTGATTCTGTTTGCTGAGGGCAGTGTGTTGTTTTCCTGTAGCTTCTCTAAACTGTCTTTGGTTTCGTTGATTCTGTTTTGCTGAGGCAGTGTGTTGTTTCCTGTAGCTTCTCTAAACCTGTCTTTGGTTTCGTTGATTCTGTTTTGCTGAGGGCAGTGTGTTGTTTTCCTGTAGCTTCTCTAAACCTGTCTTTGGTTTCGTTGATTCTGTTTTGCTGAGGGCAGTGTGTTGTTTTCCTGTAGCTTCTCTAAACTGTCTTTGTTTCGTTGATTCTGTTTTGCTGAGGGCAGTGTGTTGTTTTCCTGTAGCTTCTCTAAACCTGTCTTTGGTTTCGTTGATTCTGTTTTGCTGAGGGCAGTGTGTTGTTTTCCTGTAGCTTCTCTAAACATGTCTTTGGTTTCGTTGATTCTGTTTTGCTGAGGGCAGTGTGTTGTTTCCTGTAGCTTCTCTAAACATGTCTTTGGTTTCGTTGATTCTGTTTTGCTGAGGGCAGTGTGTTGTTTTCCTATAGCTTCTCTAAACATGTCTTGGTTTCGTTGATTCTGTTTTGCTGAGGGCAGTGTGTTGTTTTCCTGTAGCTTCTCTAAACATGTCTTTGGTTTCGTTGATTCTGTTTTGCTGAGGCAGTGTGTTGTTTTCCTATAGCTTCTCTAAACCTGTCTTGTCAGCTTCTAAAGCAGCCTTCGTGTTTTTGCTTGTATGTTTTTGTTTTAATCTGTTTGTTCTTTTGCTCTCCCTGGTGGCTGGATTTTGGAGGTGTTCTTAGCTTTGTTTGTTTCAATTTATGGACTACAGGTTGCCCACACAATGTTTCTAAATATGGCTAGTTACTTTGTGCTTAATTGTGCTTTTTTTTCTCCTATCAGTGCATCCAATTTTTAAGAAATTATTTTTACTTTTGATTTTGCATGTGGAGTTTTTAGCGTTTAGCATCGAGAGCCCTTACAAATCTCTGTCTAAACAATCAGCGTGGAGTGCCCTTGATATTCATCAGCGTCTTCATAGAGCCGTTTTTCATAGAGCCGTTTTTCATAGAGCCGTTTTTCGTTCTGTGGATCTGTCGGGAAATTCCCTTCCACAGATGCATAGAAATTCCTGTTGTTTGATACTTATAGTCCGTTGCTTCCTATGTTTTTTTTGTGTTTTGTTTTGTTTTGTTTGTTTTTAATCTTTTTTATTTCCTTCAAAGTTCAACATAAATATGACCATTTTTCGATCTATCATACAGTAATTAAGTTTTTACACACACACACACACACACACACACACACACACACACACACACACACACACACACACACACATATATATATATATATTATATATATATATATATATATATATATATATATATATATATATATCCGTAAAGCAGAAAACCATTCAATGATTCCAAACATTCAAACACAAAAACAGCACGTTTTCATACACATACAAATATACCAAACAAACAATAAAACAGACATTTTGAGACAAGCCAGCTGCAGCAGAGAGAAAAGAATATATAAATAGATAAATAAATAAATAAATGAAAAAAAAAGAACAGTTCACTGCACAAACCTGCCCTGGTTGGTTCCTGCCCCTGTGCATACGAAAGCGAAAGTGCACAAGGGCTGAAGACAGAGGAGAAAAATGTGCCGTGAAGATAAACTTTGCAGGTTAGGGCCTCTTCCTCACCCAAGAAGAAGAAGCAGACCTGCAGAGAGGAGAGAGAGAGAGAGAGAGAGAGAGGGGAGAGAGAGAGAAGAGAGAGAGAGAGAGAGAGAGAGAGAGAGAGAGAGAGAGAGAGAGAGAGAGAGCTCCTCGTTCTTGTTGATTCTGCTTTGTTTTTGCCCTGTTGGCATCCTAGAGCTTTTCTTACCGGTTTTTTGTTGTTGTTTTTTTCCTTTTTTTGTTGTTGTTTGTTTGCTCAGCTTCAGCCTTCATCTATTTATTGTTTATTTCTATAATGTTGTGATTCTTCTGCTTCTCTCGGATGTCATCCGTCTGTGGATGTCCAGTCGTGACCGAGTTGACGGTGATGGATTCCTATCGGTGAATGTTGAGAACATCTTTCGAATTTTTTGTTGTTGAGAAACATAAGGTGAGGAATAGTATCAACCGGTCTTTCTGTGACGTCCTCCGGATTATTCCAGCATGTCCGCAATGGTCAGTAGGAACTAGGGTTAGTTCAACAGCAGAAGGTTTACAGACAGGAAAGACCCTCCGCCCTCAGTGGAGGGTCCAGAAGTCCTTATTCTCTAGGGAGGTGGGGCGGATTGTGTGTGCAGCATGAGTCCATGTGGTCTTCTGCCGCGCCAGCAAAAGTAAAATCATCCGCGATAGCCTTCATATGGTAACATGTGTCATTTCAACAAACAACAGGATAACACTAAAACTGCAATCACAACGACAACGAAAAACAGCAACAACAGTTACAAACCAATCAACCAACCTCAAAATTAATTATCCCGTTTTACACACAGGACAATGCATATATGCAGCCTGTATATGAGATTATCTTATCCCGCCACCATTCACCAGCCCAGAAGCGACTGTCTCACTGATTTCATAAAAGAAAACTAAACGATATGAATTTGACCCTTTTTAAAAATCTATTTAAAAGCACCAGCTTGTTTTGATGCCTCAGATTGTTTATTGCTTTAGCGATGTAAACGTGCTGCTGTCTTCTTCAACTTCAAGGCGTTTACATGAAGTGTGTATAACCCAGTAACTCGTTTGTTTGTGTCATGAACTAGATGCAGTTATTTTCACAATGCACTGCTTTCAGTTAATTTTACACATCCTGCAAATTCATGCTTGTGAAAAAAAAAAAAAAAAAATCTCAGGAGCTCGAATGAGCAAATCAAATTCAGATCCCTAATTCACTCCATTCTAAGTACCTGTGGGATTTGCATCCGGGCGTTCTGGTCACATGATCTCCACCGGCACATACACAAGGCACACATGGATGACACGAGCTGAGGAAAAGACGACGCTGTGTCGTGATCTTTTGTTCTTCTTCGATTCTTCGTCATTGGTTGTGCTTAAGAACTACAGTGTTTATGTGCAGTACTTAACGCTATTAATAGCAAAATGGGGATAATAGATTTGGGAGAATTCTTGGACACTGAATGTGGTAGTGCATGCGTTTCTGTCGACTTGCTAAAAATTTCGAGGGGTTTGTGCAGGGGAAGAGGGGTGTTGGAATTGGCGGAAATGGACGATTTTGTCTCGTCGTTGATGGCGAGTGCTGTTTGGACAGACTCTACGGAGGTTACTTTTCTGATTGGGTATGTGGCGGTCAGTTTAATCGCATGACAGGATTCCTGTCAAATCTTATCCAAGCATGTCGAAATGCTAACATGGATTTGGTGGTGATGTTCAACGGAGCCTTGGAGAAAGAGAAGATTGGGGAATGGGTCTCAAATCAGCTTGAACAAAAGGACAAAGTGCGTAATGTGTTCAGACACATTGGAAATAGAGGCACCCCTCCTCCAAAAGTATGGTGGAGTGCTCCAGTCTTCGTTCAGGGCGCTCTCCGGATGGCACTTGCACACATGGCAGTGACCGTTGCTTGCTCCATTGATGATCACTATCAAGAAGTCATTGGCTTTTGCCGTGAGCACAACTTGCATGGAATCATTGCACAGAACCCCTTTACATCATCTTTGACCCCCCTCGTTACTTCTCTTCCAATAATCTCAAGTTGACGTACAAAGGTTCACTGGAGACCAAGGAATACATCATGGACGAGATTGCAAAATGTCTGAACCTCAATCCCAACCGCTTCGGCATCCTTGCTACTCTGCTTGGTATGTTATACCTTCTGCACCAAGGCAAATATTCTGAAATGAGTGAAGGATCTAGGAGGCTACACAAGGCCATAAATGCACTTGCATTTGAAAACACACACACACCACACACACACACACACACACACACACACACACACACACACACACACACACACACATACAAACCATGATCAAGTTGGGAGTGTAGGCTGCAGCAGTGCAAAATGTTTTTTTAAAATTTAAAATGTTTTTTTTTAATTTAAGTATCCCATTAATTTTTTTTCTTTGAGTAATTTAAGGGCTTCTTCTATTCCACACCTATAGTCGTAATGTGACACAGTCTGATAGGCTCTAAGCAACAAGAATCGCTCCACTGACTCCAGTTATTTCATGTAAAGTATCAGGACAGGAACTATTCCCACATATTGTGAGTTCTGACACTCAGAAACTTTGCATTTTATTTGTCTACATTGTCTTTCATCAGAATATTGATGTGATTTATAATCGTCACCAAGTGGCAAAAAAAGATATAGTGGCTGTATGATTAATGCATTCACAACCCAAGTTCCTCACTGGACAGGTTCTACAGTAGAAGGGTTAGAGAACACTCTTGATCACTTTATACATTTAGCATCAGTCTTGTTTTTGCCAATTTTGTGTTTGATTAGAATTTATAGTGAAATTACATTTATGAATTAAAAAAGCGAAAGAAAACAAAAACATGTTTCTTCCAAATGTTTTCTTTTTGTGGGATGCAGTGATGTGTGTTTGATCGTCAGGAATGAGATGGAAGAAATTATTCTATCCAAAACAACCTTTAACTGGCATTTATGCCTTATAGAAACAAATGATAGAAAAGAATTCCTCCCAGTAGAAACAACATCACATGATCTGAGGCATTTTTAAACCTTAGCAACTAACAAATTTTCAACTGAGGAAAGATCAAAAGTTGATCTATTTGTCTGGAAAACTGGATCAGCACAGGGTCACAAACCCTGGTCACAAAGTATGCATTATCATCATATTCCAGGTCTATGTATTCAAAAGAACAATCCTAAAAATTAAAGTTTGAGGTTTAGTCTTTAAATTTTCTTAATTAAAGGATGGGATAGGTTGGATTTGGAATGTATATAACATAAGCCAAAAGAAATAGAATGTAGAGTTGGTAGAACAAGTAAGTTTAAAAGTAAAAAACTAATTTGTTTCCTCTGGCATGGATTTGGAATGAGCACTGTGGCTTTGTTATGCTGTGCTGCAAGTGTAAACAAGGGAGCTCATAAGCAAAAGAATGAAGTTATATCCCCTGATTCTCAACTGAAAGATCTACTTCCCTTGTGCTTTTTTTTGGTTTGTTTACAGAATCATGGCATTATGAAAACATTTGTATTTTTTAACAAGAAGTTTTTTTAAAATTTTCATGAAAAGAAATTATATTTAACCACAATTTTGTTTTTTGTTTGGGGGTGGGGGGGGTGGGGTGGGGGGGTCAGTTTCATTGTGACGGATGTCATGTGTGCAACCTAATTACAATTTCACTTCTGAGAAAGTAAAGTTTATTTGATTTGATTTGAAATCTGTAATATAATATTCCAATAAAAAAACCACTGTCTCACTACTGGTACTATGAGGCCAGTTTTCAGGTGTCAAAATATGTGTAAAATGTCGATAAAAGTAAGGATTACAAAACCACTAAGTTCTTGTAAATTTTGCCTCAATGATTTGTTCTCTTTGGGATCTTCTGGGACAGGAGTGTATAATTACATGTCTGTGTCAGCAGATGTTTCTGTTTAACATACCTGTGTGTGTGTGTGTGTGAAAGGAGGGAGGGGAGCCCAAACTGCATATTCAGTGAAAATTTAATGTTTACTGAAATTTTCTTCATAATTATTTATTGTTACTTCTGGAAGCTTTAACAGTTTACATTGGGAAAAAAAATTCAGGAAAAAAGGGATGCCAGTAAATATGAATTTAATCACAGATGCATGTACAGTGGAAATGTTATAATCTCTGTTCATATTTGAGTATGTTTTTCAAAGAACATTTGAAGAGAAGTTTAGTATTGGCATTGAAATATACTGTTGGTCAGGTTACAGTAAATGTAAAGAATTTTAGGGGGAGGATGTGACAGATTACTGGTCAGCTCGATCTTCCCTATTCAGTGTTGATCAGGTTCATCAGCTCTTCCCTGTTACTAAGTACTTCCATTGAAATTTTAGGAATGTTTTTTGCCTGCATTCTACACAGTATGTGGACTATTTTTCAACATGTCACCAAATTCGAAAGCATGGTATTGAATGAAAGCAGATGTGTCTTGCATAGCTGCATGCACATTAATTTGCATTACTCTTCTTGTCTCATTCCACAAAAGCTTAGATACATCTAGCTTACTTTAGTTTAAATTGCAGGTCTGCCTTACCATTCACACTGTTTTCCTTCAATAGTTCCACGCTTAAGAACATTTGCTTCACCACACTTGCATGTTTGCTTTCAGTCCCTGAAACTCATACTATATTAGTGCGTAGACTTAAAATTTGATACTGGATAGGGAGCAAAATGCTTTGTGTACTGTTTCTATTTGACTTTCATTTTTTTTTTTCAGGCAATCACCTTCTCACCGATGCAGATCTTCAAGAGTTCCGCAGCCAGTTCCCAGACCAAAAGAAGAAGTCCAAAGTGAGTGCTCATTTTGGGGTCAAAGTTGAATCCTGTCAATTCAGTGCCTTGATTAGTGTAGTCTCTGTTTCCCCCTATTATAGAATGAGATGAACAGTGATATTGTTGATACAGGGATAGTCGCACTTATTTATCAGTTTTTGTTTTGTTACACATTTATATTCGGAGAGTAAAATTTTAGAAAAGATTTCGTACAGTGTGTATTCTGCCATGTTGACGTTCTTTGCCAAAGATGCCTTATTCATTTTCTCTTTTTTTGCCACACTCTTTGACTCTACCTCTTTGTGTGTGTGTGTGTGTGTGTGTGTGTGTGTGTGTGTGCTCAGTGGGAGAATCAGTATGGCTGTCCTGTCTTTTCTGCCTTTGTGGCCCATTCTTTTTTTGCCTTTGTGCTGGAAACTTTCTTAAACTTTCTTCTCTGGTCAAAATTCATGGTATGACAGTTTTGTTTTTGGTTAATCTGGAAACCTTTTGCAGGTAGTGAGACTGTACACACTGTCCGGAGTGGGGACTAGACTCTAGCTGTTAATTCAGTGATGTCTATATACCTGAGTGGCAATTTTTCTGTGTGTGTGTTGTTTAGATGCTTTGTAATGTTCAAATTTGTGTGTGTATTAACTATTATCCACAATTTTAAAGCAGAATGTTGGGCGCCTCTAGGGCATCCTTCCATCATTAGCCTTAAGGATGTCGATCGTATGGCTGATTTTTAACGTTCATTAATTTTTCAGTGGGGCTGGAATAGCTCAGTTGGTAGAGCGCCGCACTCCTAATCTTGGGGTTGCGGGTTCGAATCTCCGCCAGGCTGTTTTGGTACAGGGGGATTTTTCCCTTGGAGTTAAGATTGGTTCTGACTCCATTTCCCATACAGTCCTTCGAATGAGACTTATAAATCGAAGTTCCATGTGTGAATGCAGGCATAACATTTTGCACACACGTAAAATCCCATCACCAACATTCGGAAGAGAAGGGCAGTTTGGCCGTTGATATGGATGACACGTTACACTTACCATGCACCTTCACTGAAGTTGGAGTATGGCTGCCTTCATGGCGGGATAAAAAAATGGTCATACACACAAAACTCCACTCCCTATACAGGGGTGTCCGCAGGAGTATCTGAAAGTAGGCACAGGTAGCTGGTTTCTTTTGTCAGCATGTGCAGGCTGACGCAGGGATCATGATGAAAAAGAATTTGAAGTAACCCTGGAAAAACAAAGTTTAGTAAGCGATGTTGTCGTATGATTAAGCTTGTGTTAATTTAAAATCCACTTAATCTTAAAAACAAGATAAACGTCTGTTAGTGCTGGTGGTCTAAAACAAAAGTAAAGCTTTTGCTACACCTCCATTACTAATTTTGTTTTGTTTTTATTTTTGATGGACGATGAGTGATCAGAATTCTCATTTGCCATACAGAAGCACAGATACATTGTGATCTTCTGCTGTTGAAGACAACACCTTGAAAACACTGACCTGCACATACAATATGTATGCACATATGGAGAGAGAGAATACAGGACAATACCCTTGATGTGTGCTGTGTATTGACTTCAGTCTTCACAAAGCACAACTAGGGGAAACGAAACATGATTTTAACTTAGAACAGTGTTGCCTACAGCAGACATGCCTACCGTACCGGAATAGCCGTATTTGTTACGGAAAAACATAAAAATCGAGGTTTGTTCCGGACGTTACGGTCAGGGATCGCGTGTTCCGGGGGAAAAAAAAACAAAAAAAACGAGTGGACAATTTTTCACAGAGGGACAAACCGGATGACGGTTAGGACGCTTGAATTGAAGCGCAGTGCGCATGCTCACACTGCTATATCCGTCGACGAAACATACCGAACGGAGCCGAGATTCAGACAAAGCGCGCTCGACTATCAAACATGGCTAGCATGAAGACTGCGAAGCGAGTGCGAGACAGATGATGATGAACCTCAAAATGGACCCCAGCGGCAGCCGCGAAAAAAACAAGATCGCCGTCGGCAAACCTTTCGTAAACAATACAGTGAGAGGTGGTCATGTTTACAAGAAGGACGGAAAGGGGAAAACTTTTGCTGGTGCACGGTTTGCCAGTGCGAGTTCTCCATCGCACATGGCGGCCAAGATGACTGTCGTCGACATGTCGAATCCAAAATACACAAGGACTTTGAGATATCTTGTGGTCATACTCGCAAGATTTCTGGATTTTTCACCAGTTCGTCGACCAGCAAAGCAGAATCAACAGATGAAGTGATTCGTGCCGAAGTAATGCTCGTCGACCTTGTTGCTGAACTGAATCTGCCTTTCACCGTTTTGGATACTTTTACAAAAGCGTTCAAACTGATGTTTAAAGACTGATGTGGCAAAGAAGTTTCAGTGTGGCAGGAGTAAGGGGACAGCCATTATAAAAGAAATAGCGGCGAAAACAATACAAGACCTCGGACTATGCAGACCTGAAGAGTGCCTACTACAGGTCTCTGAAGTCTGCACAGTGAAAACCATGCATGACATGCAATGTACATAGTGTAAATAAAGGTAAGTTGTTTTTTCTGCCTGAAAGAGAGGGGTTTTGCAGAATTGTTATGGTGTTTGTGTGTGTGAATGTGTGTGTGTGTGAACCTACACACGCGCGGTTGTGTCCACAAAAGGAAGGTTGAGTGTTCCTGAAAATTTTTGAAATTTTCAATTTGTTCCTGATTTTTGTAACATCTGTTCCTGATAGTAAGATTTTGGGGTAGGCATGTCTGCTACAGGGGGACAGGGCGTTGTTCCTTTTGTGTGTGTGTGTGTGTGTACGTATACTTTAAAGGACAACATCTGGCCAGCAGCTTTTGTTGCATTTGGTTTTATCATTTTACATGTAATCTTTAAAAAAAAAAGGAATTACCGAGTTTGTGTTGCTTCGATTTAAATTGTTTAGAAAACAAGTGAGATTCTGTGCTGTGGTATAATTACCCATAGATTTTACAAAATGATCTTTAGGGCAGGAGAAACTGGTTCTGATCTATAAAAAAGATAGAATGTAATATAATCAAATGCATGCATACATTGTTTAATGAAGGGATTGACTGACTGCTAAGTACCTATAGTTCTCTATAATGTACTTTAGAGTGTCTAGCAGTGGTAATACTGTTGTTGAACAACTGAATTGTAGTAGTAGTGGTATTTGGAGAATTAGTTATATTGTTTGACCGAAAAATTAAAAGTATTTCCCAAGTTGTTTTTTTTAGGAAAGCTACAAATGAGCAAAAGCAAGTGGATGAAAATAAGGTAATGAAACATATTCTTCTGAAGTCTTACTTAATGTTATGAAAAAAAGCAGAATTATGATGTTAATACAGTGTGGTTTGTATAGTCGTAGTGCTGCAGGTATGTGTTGAATATGACGTGTTTGTTACTTCACTAGAGTCCAGATAAACTGATAATGTGCATACTGAGTTCTTCAGTGCATACTGAGTTCTTCAAACGTCTAGCTGCTGCTTGATTTACAATTGAGTTTGGTAATATTTACTTGTACTTGGACTATAATGGTGCCTGTTCTTGAATCAAGATTTTTAAAAAATAAAATACGTTCACATTCAAATATGAATTATATATATATATATATATATATATATATATATATATATATTTTTTTTTTTTTTTTAAAAGAAAAAAATGATTGAACAGTTATTTTGTGTGTGTGTGGTATGCATACACAGATTTATGTAGAATTTATATGTGTGTAGAATAATGATATGCATTGTGTTAGTGATTACTGAACTTAGACTGTCCAGCCTAGTCTGAGCCCACCAACAAAGACTTTGCAATTGACGATTGCATCAGTGGTAACCATAACAGCGATGATGAAGTTAATACAGGGCTCTCCGTTCAGTATGTTTGTGTATCATCCAAAGAGTCAAATTTTCAAATGTTTTAGATTTTCAGACTAAGGCAAGGGTAGAAGTACACCACAACTGTTTGCTCATATGTAAGTGTCTGCATTATTTCAACACCGCATGCGTCCATTTTGACAGGATGATGCAAGAGCTTGAAAGACGACCAAGAGCACCAACTTTTGGTTTGAAATGTACACGTCTCAATAGCCTGCAGCAGACTGAATTTTATTCCCCCAAAGTTTCCCTTTGCCTGTATCTTTGATATTGAATAAATTTCGAGGGAATGCACACTTGGGTGTTGACACACATCAAACAGCTTGGTGAATACAAGCTGCTTTGTCCGAAAGACAAAAAGGCTTTCACCACCTGGCACCAGGTCATCCGACTTTCTGCATTCAGCAGTAAGTATTTGATTTCCTTTATACCTTCTGCAAAGTTTTCAGTTGTTCAGGTATGAATACTAAAATGAAAAGACAAAGAAACAAAAACAGTCAGGGGGAAAGCGGGTTAATTACTCCATAATAAAAACAGTGCGACAAATACTGTAATGTGTGGGGGGAAAGTAAATGGATAGAAAGTTGCGAAGATTTTAACTTAAGCAATTTTTGTCCTTTTCATTCTATAGATAAGCCTTTACAAAACAGAATTGGGTTTTGAATATTTTTTCTTTTTAAAAGAAGTCTGGAGGGAAGCTGGATGTGGCGACAATCAAGATGACCTGTAACTTTGTTCGGAACCTGGAGGCAGTGGACGACCTGGACCAAGTGGCTGAGCTGGTCTTCAAGTAAGTGTGCTGAGCTTTCTGTCGCATTCCTTCCTACCCCTTCCAGACTTCTTACTGATGTTAATCTAGATCAGCATTTCATTTATTTGTGTGGTAGTGTTGCTTTTGTCTTTCCTTTGTCCTGTTCATTTGGCTGTCAGGTAACAGTCAGTTTTACTGTAGACTCAAAAACAAGAAGTTTCAAAACGGAGTGACTGAGGGCGGAAAATGAAGCAAAATTTAGAAAGAAAGAGGGTTGGTTACCACCAAGGACATGGACAAAGAAAGTACAGGACAAGAAGAGGGTTGGTTACCACCAAGGACATGGACAAAGAAAGTACAGGACAAGACAACGCATTTTGACCTCTTGGGTCTTCTTCAGGCAAAAGCAAATAACATGTAGGACAGTGAGAATGAAGAAAGAGAAACTACTTATCTTATCATATTCGCGCATGATCAAAATGGCCGCCGGACGTAAAGGTATGTGGGAAGAACTTACTGTGTTGGTGCATTTACGCTTTTTTTTTTTCTCGCCTATTGAATGCTATTAATCATGAAAATGATGCTTTTTAGGGTTATAGAGCACCACATGCCTCATGCTTTTTAGGGTTATAGAGCACCACATGCCTCATGCTTTTTAGGGTTATAGAGCACCACATGCCTCATGCTTTTTAGGGTTATAGAGCACCACATGCCTCATGCTTTTTTTCTGACTTTATACGCTGAATGATATGTTGTACGCCCTGTTGGATGACTGCAAGAGAAGTTGACATGAATGTTTGTGACGATGTGTTTGATGTACTGATGTATAAAGTAATTAAGAATGAAATGATAAAAGTGTGTTTCCACAACAAATACTGAAGGGAAAAAATTCTTTTTTTGTGTATGTTGTTTTTATCCTCAATCCTAATTCAGAATGTTTCAACACAGCACCTAACTTTATAACCATGTTTAGGAAGTCTGAATAACTATTTAGATATACCTAAGTAAGTATACCCACTGAAAATTCCTGATCATGAAGATGAACACCACTAGATATACTTCATGCAGATCACAATCACTCTGGGTCAGACAGACCTGTTTAGTCTACGCATTTGGCGTAGAATTCTACGCATTTTGACCCCAAATACGCAAATACGCATTTTGCAAGGTTCGTACGGTCCTTTCAGGTGCTTTAAAGTGCTGTGAAATTGGGTTTTATTTTAAAGGCCTTTAAAGTACTTTATATCAGCTAGGCAGTCCTTTGAAACGGTCAAAGGTCCTTTTAAAATTGTTGCGGTTAGTTTAAATCCTTTAATTGAGCCAAAAGGCTACACAAAATCAACTACAACAGCATTAAAAAGCAAACCGAATTTAAAATTCCGTTGTTTTCGTTGATTTTGTCAGTAGCAGACGATATATTATCAGTCTAACAGTCACAGTTTTCCTGGAAATCGGCAGATCCCGTACGCGAGATTTAACGCGAGACTTAACATGCGCCATCTTGTTCGCGGCACCAAAGTTTCTATTTGTCTCAGAAAGCAACAGAAAAATGCCTGGGAAGTGCTCCTTTCAAGATCGGTGGTTGCGTGAGGACAGCTACAAAGACTGGGTGCGGAAAGTTATTGACAACAAACATGTGGCTTGTTGGGCTTTTCATGCAACAAGGAGACTGTAGCTGACAACCTTAGCCAGGTGGCCCTCAGAGCGAGGAGACTTGTTGTGGATGCCATACAGGAGGCTGGGGGCATCTTGAAAGTCCACATCACAAAGAAGATGCTGGTGTCTGCAGGGAAGGCTCACAGAGCCTACAATCAGTACCTGGAAAGTCAAAAGACTGATGAAGCAGACAGAGTGAAAACCTTGAAGAGAAAAAAAATGGATGAGGACATACAAGATGTCAAGAAAAGGAAGCTGGCTGCAGAGAAAGATTCACGGCACTTGTTTGAGGAAGCTGACAATCTTTCCGCAGAGGCAAAACGGCAAAGGAGCCTCACTCTATATGACCGTGCTGATGCTCTTCGTGTGTCTGCCAAAGACAAAGAGGAAATCGTGGCAACACTGTCTAAGCAACTTCTCAAAATGGAGGAGGAACGAAAGAAACTGAGTTAGTGCTGCTTCTCTTCACCCATTCCCCACCCAGTGCTGCTTCTCTTCCCATTCCCCACCCAGTGCTGCTTCTCTTCACCCATTCCCCACCCCAGTTCTGCTTCTCTTCACCCATTCCCCACCCAGTGCTGCTTCTCTTCACCCATTCCCCACCCCAGTGCTGCTTCTCTTCACCCATTCCCCACCCAGTGCTGCTTCTCTTCACCCATTCCCCACCAGTGCTGCTTCTCTTCACCCATTCCCCACCCAGTGCTGCTTCTCTTCACCCATTCCCCACCCAGTGCTGCTTCTCTTCACCCATTCCCCACCCCAGTGCTGCTTCTCTTCACCCATGATTCCCCACCCAGTGCTGCTTCTCTTCACCCATTCCCCACCCCAGTGCTGCTTCTCTTCACCCATTCCCCACCCCAGTGCTGCTTCTCTTCACCCATTCCCACCCAGTGCTGCTTCTCTTCACCCATTCCCCACCCCTCCCTCATCACTCATCAAACTAGACTCTGGACTCTGCCTCTCTTAGCCACATTCATGCGACATGAGTTGTGTTGGTGATGCCTCCTCCTATGTTCCTCTCCCTCTACCCATATTTTGTGACTTAATCAAAATGTACTGTGAATCACCCAGCTGTAGCTTAATTTCTTGGGGCCCACTTACTGACACATTTCATGGTATCAAGACTGTTGTGCAAGACTTGTGCAAAGTGAAAGTCCAGGATTGGGTGTTACCCTCATTTAGGAAGAAAGGTATGTTATTGCTTTCTCAGTTATAACTTGGTTAAATTTTGTCCTTTGAAAAAAAATTATGGTCCTTTAAAGGTCCTTTTAAGGTCCTTTTTTTGCATTCATGTCAAACGGTGGGAACCATGTTTTGGAACCTCGGTACGCATTTCAGCATTTCGCCGGTACACGATTTCGAAACACAAGCTATTTTGCATGTTGCCGTCTTTTGACAAACTTGATGGGCCATACAAACAGCCTGACATGCTGCTGCGTTCAGCAGGGCTGCCCGCCCGCTACTGTTAGTGACTTATTTCCCTTTACTGCCCACTAAGGTTGCATGTCCGAAGAGCTCGCTGAACGCGTTTCGCGCGCTTTTCAGTATACTGTATCCATCAAAATGGCTGACTCGTCAAAGCGCCAAGTTGATTCTTCCGACTTTGCTCCCAGCAAAAAGAAGAAAAAAGTTGCTGATCAAACCTTTCTGTCATCGTACCATCAACGCTACCCGTGCCTTGTGTCATCCAGGAGAGGGGAGCATTACGCTCATTGCACTTTGTGCAAGAATGATTTCTCTATCAAACATGCCGGCATGTTTGACTGCAAACGGCATATCGAGAATCAGACTCACAAGGACTTTGAAAGTAAAGCAGCAAAGCAGATGTCTCTCGATGATGATCCAGTTCTGCAGCATGCTGAAGTAGTGGACATCGAAAACCAGTGTTCTTCCTCTGTGGCAGACATCAGGTTTTTCCTGGAAAGGTTTCCCTGCTTGATCCCTCCCTCCTGCACTTCAAACACTGTCACAGAACAGTTCTCCCTCTACCAAGCCACTGATGTCAGCAGCTGTCGCAAGGACAGAATTGATGAAACTTGGAAGGCCATTGGGGAGCTGGAAGATGGGCAGTTCAAGGAGCTGTTTCTGGCGATGAGGGGCATTATCACCATCCCTCACAGCAGTGCCCACTGTGAGCGCATCTTCTCCTGCGTGAGGAAGAACCGCACAGACCAGAGAGCCAGCTTGGCAGACAGCACCATGGAGAGCCTGCTGGTCCTCAAGTCTGTGCCCCATGAGCCTCAAGATGCTGTGAAGAACATGACTCCAGAGGATCTTGCTGCACTGAAGAGTGCTTACTGCAAAAAAACTCAGCCAGTAACTTTCAACTAGCATGTGAAATGCCACGTGTTAATAGTGTATATATTGTGGTTCTTGACAATTTATCCTAACTGGAATAAGTGAAAGTAGGTGTAGAGAGGACATGAACTGGTAATGTTACATTAATCAGAAGATAGTCAAGGCTTGGACATCTAACAGCTAATAGGTGAGCTTATTTTATTTCTTTTTGATCCAACCACGTCAAACACACACACACACACACACGCACACACGCACACACACACACACACACACACACACACACACACACACACACACACACACACACACACACACATTAATTAGCAACTTTATTTAGATTAATGTGCATGTTAGTGTGTTTTTTTTTTAATATTATCTTGTGCGAAAAAGTAGACTACACATTTAACATGGCTGACTGCACATTTTGGTCATCTGACTACACATTGGTTTCGAGGGGGGTAAACAGGTCTGGTCAGATTATTGGCACCAAGATCCTCGTAATGTCGTTAATTATCAGCTAAAGTTTGATTTTCAGGTTCTTTTAATTCAATTCTGCTCCCTGTTTCAAACAGTAATTCAGTGATTTCTTGGTGCTGCCATTTTTTTTCTGTGCAAAAGACTGGATAAGGTGTGCTGATGGCATACAGACTGCACCCACTTGTCCATTGAAAACTGTCATCCATATCTAATGTGATGTCACTGATATCAACCGTCCTCCTCGCTCCCGTTGTCCTCAGAAAGTTCCCTGAATGTCTCTTTGTACAGGAGTAGAAACTGTCGGCCATTGTGGATAGCAGAATTGGAGTACTCATACATATATAAACTCTTTCAGATGACCTGATGTGGCATTAAAATCAAGTACTTAACAGTTGGAAGCTAAGATTAGTAGTCGGTGATGTCATGTGGTCAGACTAGGAGGAATGATCCAGAGTGTGATTGGGAATTGCCCTTCTGGGATTAAGCTAGCTGGTCTGCAAATTTATTTCTTGTGATACCACTGTGGAAAAAGTATCCGCTGCAATACCCGCCGTCTGTCTCATCAGTGTCAGCACAGGCTTGATGCTGCTTGTTCCTTATCTCTTCCGATTTTAAGGGTTGACTCACGCCTAAAGCATGTTCTTGATAGGATAGTTTGTGTGTGTGTCAATGAGCGCCTTGGAGAGTTATACATTTTATCTTAGCATATAAGCAACTACATTCTGTGGTTAAAGGATTCGGCTCTGTTCTTTTTTTTTTTTTTTTTTTTTTTAAGAGAAAAGACTGATCTGCTGGCTCTAAAATCTAATTGTGGTAGAAGGCTGCCCCTGTTTAATTCTTTCATGTATTATTGCAGCATGTGTCTCATGTAATCTGCAGTATGTGTCACATGTAAATGTCGCATGTAACCTGCATTATTGCAGTATGTGTCACATGTAACCTGTGTCATTGCATCATATGTACCCCTGCATTATGGTAGTGTTTATCACATGTAACCTGCACAAATATGTGTCACATGTATCTTGCAATAAAGCAGTATGTGTCACATGAATTACAGTATGCGTCACATAAATTTTGTATTATTGGTGTATGTGTCACATGTAATCGACATTATCACATGTAATCCACGTAATCACAGTATGTCATGTGATCGGCAATATTACTGTATGTGTCAGATGTAACAAGCGTTTTTGCAACATCACATATAACTTGCAGTATAGCTATCACAAGTCACATGTTACCTGTATTGTTGCAGAATGTCACATGTAACCTGCAGTGTGCATCATGTGTTCATGCGTGATGTAAATCAGTTTCAGTCCTGT
>CM031615.1:4009509-4028187 GCA_018398815.1 Conus ventricosus
ATGTATTCAAAAAATCCCTAAGTTCTGTTAATTTTGCCAATGATTGTTCTTTGGGATCTTCTGGGACAGGAGTGTATAATTACATGTCTGTGTCAGCAGTTGTTTCTGTTAACATACCTGTGTGGTGTGTGTGTGAAAGGAGGGGGGGAGCCCAAACTGCATATTCAGCGAAAATTTAATGTTTACTGAAACAGGGGTTCCATTTATTGCAAAATTTTGCGTAATTATTGCGTTTTTCTGCCTTCCTACGCATTTTTTTTTTTCGCGGCCTGGCGTTTAGCGACGCAATTTTCCCAGGACCCTGTTCTCAAACCGCAAGCCTATGTCAGATGGGCAAAACACGGCACAGACCTACAGCAGACTGCTTGACAACCGCCAATTAGTGATAGTGCGTGCACATTTTACTCTGTGGCACTCGCTGACTTTTTGCTAGATCAAGAATGTTCCAAAACGCCTCATCCTTTCTCCCCTCGAAATAAAATGGAATCTTTCCTGCGTCTGCGATGGTGCCATCTTCCAATCGGAATACGTTATGACTTCCCACGCACACACGATCATCCCACGTGATTCTGGATGCCAGAGTACGCCCATTGATGGGAACTTTACCGGGAGGGGTAGTGGTGGGAGGGAGGAGCGGGGGAGTGGGGGGGGGGGGGGGGTGTGTCTTGTTGTCTCCGTCCCTGTTCTGCGCCGAACAGGGACTTTACCGTGGTCACAGCGTGTAGGAATAATATCAAGGTTGACTGACCCGGCTTGTTTTCGCGGGCTTACTTAGCAAAAATGGCAAAGAGACAATCAAACATGTTTGCATTTTTCGGTGGGGGAGAAAAGCGCCGATGTGAAGATGTTGAATCTGGAAGAAATCTCAAGTACAGTTTACTTTGTTACGCATTTTTTTCAGCGCTGACGCAATTTTTGCGGAGGCGTGCGTTTCTTGACGCAAAAACTAAAAAGTCAGTGAACCCCTGCTGAAATTTTCTTCATAATTATTATTGTTACTTCTGGAACTGGAAGCTTTAACACAGGGTTCCACTGACTTTTTAGTTTTTGCGTCAAGAAACGCACGCCTCCGCAAAAATTGCGTCAGCGCTGAAAAAATGCGTAACAAAGTAAACTGTACTCACTCCCGTCAAAACAGCTCTGAATCACGCGCCTTAACACCGCTGAAGTGCAGAGCAGCTCGCTGCAGGAAAGCGTTTTCTGTGCCATCGCACCATCGCAGACGCGGGAAAGATTCCATTTTATTTTGAGGGGAGAAAGGATGAGGCGTTTTGGAACATTCTTGATCTAGCAAAAAGTCAGCGAGTGCCACAGAGTAAAATGTGCACGCACTATCACTAATTGGCGGTGTCAAGCAGTCTGCTATAGGTCTGTGCCCACGGCTGTTCAGAGCAAGTTACTTAGTTTTGAGTCGCAGGGGAGTTTACAGCTGCAGAGACCAAGCTGTGAATGCAGGTGAGGGAAAGGAATGTTTTCTGCAGGCCGCTCCCCACCAGCCAGCTAACCGCACTGTATTCGGCCAACTGAATGTCATCTGTGCATAGCTGGTCTGGCAGCAATGCGTTCGGCAAGGTTGAGCGGCCATTACAAATGGGGCTGTAGGTTTGATAATTAGTTATTGTCATGAAAAATGTAATATATCTGCACTATTGAGATGACTGAATTGGCGAATTCCCAACAATTCTTTTTAATACCAAACTCGACTGGGTTTATTTTCTTGTAGATAACATAGATGCCGCATGAAAGCTTGTACGCAAGTGGTCAGGCAATATTAGAACAATGACAACAAACACAATATTGTGCAAAAAATGACGTCATCACTTTCTGGGAAGTTAATTTTCCATAGTTAAGTAGTACACAAGTTTGATACATGCCTCTGCTCAGACTACAGCAACAAAAATATTGGATTACAAATGTGTAAAGCCTTGTTTGTTTGCCCTTTCACTGTCTCAATAAGGACGGAAATGTAAAGCTGTGTGCCGTGTTTTGCCCCTCTGACATAGGCTTGTGGTTGAGAACAGGGTCCTGGGAAAATTGCGTCGCTAAACGCACGGCCGCGAAAAAAATGCGTAGGAGGCAGAAAAATGCAATAATTACGCAAAATTTTGCAATAAATGGAACCCTGTTTAACAGTTTACATTGGGAAAAAAAATTCTGGAAAAAAGGGATGCCAGTAAATATGAATTTAATCACAGATGCATGTACAGTGGAAATGTTATAATCTCTGTTCATATTTGAGTGTGTGTGTTTCAAAGAACATTTGAAAAGAAGTTTAGTATTGGCATTGAAATATTACTGTTGGTCAGGTTACAGTAAATGTAAAGAATTTTAGGGGGAGGATGTGACAGATTACTGGTCAGCTCGATCTTCCCTATTCAGTGTTGATCAAGTTCATCAGCTCTTCCCTGTTACTAAGTACTTCCATTGAAATTTTATGTTGAATGTTTTTTGCCTGCATTCTATACAGTATGTGGACTATTTTTCAACATGTCACCAAATTCGAAAGCATGGTACCGTATTGAATGAAAGCAGATGTGTCTTGCATAGCTGCATGCACATTAATTTGCATTAGACTCTTCTTGTCTCATTCCACAAAAGCTTAGATACATCTGGCTTACTTGAGTTTAAATTGCAGGTCTGCCTTACCATTCACACTGTTTTCCTTCAATAGTTCCACGCTTAAGAACATTTGCTTCACCACACTTGCATGTTTGCTTTCAGTCCCTGAAACTCATACTATATTAGTGCGTAGACTTAAATTTGATACTGGATAGGGAGCAAAATGCTTTGTTTACTGTTTCTATTCAGTATTTGACTTTTTTTTTTTTCAGGCAATCACCTTCTCACCGATGCAGATCTTCAAGAGTTCCGCAGCAGTTCCCAGACCAAAGAAGAAGTCCAAAGTGAGTGCTCATTTTGGGGTCAAAGTTGAATCCTGTCAATTCAGTGCCTTGATTAGTGTAGTCTGTGTTTCCCCCTATTATAGAATGAGATGAACAGTGATTTGTTGATACAGGGATAGTCGCACTTATTTATCAGTTTTTGTTTTGTTACACATTTATATTCGATTTTTTTTTTGGGAGAAAAAATCCACTTAATCTTAAAAACAAGATAAACGTCTGTTAGTGCTGGTGGTCTAAAACAAAAGGAAAGCTTTTGCTACACCTCCATTACTAATTTTGTTTTGTTTTGATTTTTGATGGACAATGAGTGATCAGAATTTTCACTTGCCATACAGAAGCACAGATACATTGTGATCTTCTGCTGTTGGTAGAAGACAGCACCTTGAAAACACTGACCTGCACATACAATATGTATGCACATATGGAGAGAGAGGGAATACAGGACAATACTCTTGATGCGTGCTGTGTATTGACTTCAGTCTTCACAAAGCACAATTAGGGGAAACGAAACATGATTTTAACTTAGAACAGTGTTGCCTACAGGGGGACAGGGCGTTGTTCCTTTTGTGTGTGTGTGTGTGTGTGTACTTTAAAGGACACATCTGGCAGCAGCTTTTGTTGCATTTGGTTTATCATTTTACATGTAATCTGTAAAAAAAAAAAGGAATTACCGAGTTTGTGTTGCTTCGATTTAAAGCGTTTAGAAAACAAGTGAGATTCTGTGCTGTGGTATATTTACCAGTGACCCATAGATTTTACAAAATGATCTTTAGGGCAGGGAAAACTGGTTCTGATCTATAAAAAAGATAGAATGTGATATAATCAAATGCATGCATACATTGTTTAATGAAGGGATAGACTGACTGCTAAGTACATATAGTTCTCTATAATGTACTTTAGAGTGTCTAGCAGTGGTAATACTGTTGTTGAACAACTGAATTGTAGTAGTAGTGGTATTTGGAGAATTAATTATATTGTTTGACCGAAAAATTAAAAGTATTCCCCAAGTTGTTTTTTTTAAAGGAAAGCTACAAATGAGCAAAGCCACTGGATGAAAATAAGGTAATGAAATATATTCTTCTGAAGTCTTACTTAATGTTATGAAAAAAAGCAGAATTATGATGTTGTTAATACAGTGTGGTTTGTATAGTCGTAGTGCTGCAGGTATGTGTTGAATATGACGTGTTTGTTACTTCACTAGAGTCCAGATAAGATAAGATAAGATAATGTTGCTTATAGCCCAGCCGACCGCAAAGGGCCACATCAGGGCTGTTAGAGTCCAGATAAACTGATAATGTGCATACTGAGTTCTTCAGTGCATACTGAGTTCTTCAAACGTCTAGCTGCTGCTTGATTTACAATTGAGTTTGGTAATATTTACTTGTACTTGGACTATAATGGTGCCTGTTTCTTGAATCAAGATTTTTTAAAAATAGAATACGTTCACATTCAAAATATGAATTATATATTATATATTTTTTTTTTTTTAAAGAAAAAAATGATTGAACATTTTTTTTGTGTGTGTGTGGTGTGCATACACAGATTTATGTAGAATTTATATGTGTGTAGAATAATGATATGCATTGTGTTAGTGATTACTGAGCTTAGACTGTCCAGCCTAGTCTGAGCCCACCAACAAAAACTTTGCAATTGACGATTGCATCAGTGGTAACCATAACAGCGATGATGAATTTAATACAGGGCTCTCCGTTCAGTACGTTTGTGTATCATCCAAAGAGTCAAATTTTCAAATGTTTTAGATTTTCAGACTAAGGGTAGAAGTACACCACAACTGTTTGCTCATATGTAAGTCTGTGCATTATTTCAACATCGCATGCGTCCATTTTGACAGGATGATGCAAGAGCTTGAAAGACGACCAAGAGCACCAACTTTTGTTTTGAAATGTACACGTCTTAATAGCCTGCAGCAGACTGAATTTTATTCCCCCAAAGTTTCCCTTTGCCTGTATCTTTGGTATTGAATAAATTTCGAGGGAATGCACACTTGGGTGTTGACACACATCAAACAGCTTGGTGAATACAAGCTGCTTTGTCCGAAAGACAAAAAGGCTTTCACCACCAGGTCATCAGACTTTCTACATTCAGCAGTAAGTATTTGATTTCCTTTATACCTGCTGGAAAGTTTTCAGTTGTTAAGGTGTGAATACTAAAATGAAAAAACAAACAAAAACAGTCGGGGGGAAAGCGGGTTCAGGGTGAACATTAAGGACTGCCCGACTGCCGGGACATGTAACCACCTCTGTCGGGCAGGCAGGATGGCTGTCTAGCCAGCCCGCCCGGGCAAGTCAACATCACATGCCAGTCATTGTTTCTGATCATTGTCTCATTGAGAGCGGTGTCAAATAGCGAAGCCCGCTGTAGGCTAACCCCCAATGTTCCCGCTATCAGTCATAACAAGTTGCAGACAACTGTTGCAACTTTCTGAATATGCTATTTTTAGGAACAGTCTTAAATTTGTGAACTGTCCTCTTGCGCGCGGAGTCGGCAAGTTTCAGCATGGCTGCCAATGATAAACAAGCGTCACTGTTTTCTTTTGGTGTTTCCTCCGACAAACGGAAAGATGAAGAAGAAAAAGTGAAAAAAGAAGAAACAAAAGCGGATTATGAATCAACTCGGGAGAGGAAGTTTCAGGTTATCTGGAAAAAGGAGTTTCCGGGGTTTGACTGTTGACGATGTGAATCGCCAAAGCAAATGTTTTGCCAGGTGAGTCAAGCTTTTGTTTCGTTATTTTGACAGCGTTTGTCTTCGGGTCAGTGTGAAATTGAAAACAGTGCTTGGCTGAAAGGAAGATGGGATAGGGGTGGGAGGGGAGGAAGTGTGTGCATGACATGTTGACATATGTGGGACAGCAGTATTTTGTACATCAACGCACATTTTTTTAATCATTGAGAAAATGAGTTGCTGGAGCCTGGAGTGTGTGTGTGCGTGAAGTAAGTGTGTGAAGTGTGCGTGAGGTGTGTGTGTGTTCGTGAGTGTGTGTCACTGTGTGTGTGTGTGTGTGTGTGTGTATGTGTGTGTGTGCGCTTGTGTGTGTGTGTGTGTGTGTTTCTGTGTGTGTGTGCTTGTGTAGAGGGGAAGGGAAATTGTAACATTCGTTTAAAATGGTCAGGTCATGAAATATCACAGTTTTAATATGTGTGTGTTTATAATAAGTCAGCTGAGTTAAAATTAGCAAAATCTATCAAGATGTAAGATTTATAAAATAGTTAAGTATTTTGTGGCCAGGATTATGTTTCTCTATAATTATTGCACATTTCATATGTAGAATTTCATTGTGGCTTTACTTTCAGTTTGCATACAAGTATGTTATCCTCCATACCCCAAAAGGGTTCAAAGGATTAAATACTTTGAACTTTGTGTATTGTGTGTGTTCTCTAGATTTGCTTGGATCATCCTGAAAAAGCAGACAAGAAAGGCAGCCTGTATGTCGGATGTTCATCATTCCGGAAATCCAACATTCAATCGCATGCCACTTCAGTTCGACACCAAATGTGCGTTGATGCACAGAATGCTGCTGTGCCAAGATGTCCTGCAGATCGACCTCTGGACCTGGTCATACGCCACATGGAGGAAAACAAGAGGACGCAGCTGATGACGATCTTTACCACTGCCTACCATGTGTACAAGATGGAGCTTCCTTTCACTGCATATGAATTGCTGCTGAAGCTTCAAGAAAAGAATGGGCTGGACATTGGCGACGCTTACTTGAGCAGGATGGCATGTAGCAGATTTCTGGGTGACACCTTCAAAGCTTTATTCGAGCCCAAGCTGACCAAGATGAACACTGCAAAAGTCATCAGCATCATGGTGGATGCAGCCACTGACTGCTCTACCCGGGACCTAGTGTCAATCTACATCAGATATGTTGATGAGGGGATGGCTGTGAACTGTTTTGCTGGACTCGAGGAACTGCAACACAGCCATGCTGATGGCTACGTACAAGCAATTAGCAGAACATTGGACAGCAGGGGGATTCAGAGATGGAGAGAGAGAGTTGTTGGCTTTGGGTCAGATGGAGCTGAGTAATGGTGGGCCGCAATAGTGGACTGGCAAAACGCCTGAGAGATGATATTCCCTGGCTGGTCTCTATCCACTGCATGGCTCACGGACTGGAACGTGCTGCCAAAGATGCCCTAAAGCAACAGGAATGCCTGAAGAAAGTGGAAACCATGCTGCAGAGCATCTACAAACAATACCACTATTCACCTAAGGCATGGCGAGAACTACAGAGTGTTGCAGAGGCTTTGCAAGAGAAGGTGTGGAAGCCAACCAACCTTGCAGGCACCAGATGGCTACCTCATCTGAATACTGCCCTGGCGACAGTCCTGAAGAACTACCAGTCTTTGGTGCAACACCTTCAGCACACAGCAGAGGGCCACTCAGCCACTGCAGAGATGACTGGTCGCGCAAGACAAGCAGCCAGGCAGCTGACAGATCACAGACAGCTCCTATTCATCCACCTGTGCTTGGACATCTTGCACACAATCGGTAGATTGAGCCTGAAACTCCAAGAAGATGCCTTAACCCTACCCAGGCTTCTGGTGGCCTATGAGACGACCCTCTTCCAGCTGACGAGTTTCAGGACAACACCAGGAGATCACCTAGAAACCTACCTGGAACAATCAAGGGAAGGACTCTTTGATGGCATTGAACTGAGTAACTTCAGTCAGGAGGTTACCGACCAGTTTCTCAGAAGCAAAAACACAGTGTTGGACACCTTACACAATACTCTTAGTCAACGTTTTGACCGCCTGGAGTCTGACCGTGCGCTGAAGGCTGCAGCAAAACTGCTTGACCCCAGAGATTGGCCAGAGGAGGCAGAACAGTTGGCAGACTTTGGGACTGAGGACCTGCGCCTTCTCCTGGACCACTTTCATGAGCCCCTCACGGAGAGTGGCTGCAACATCCGGCTGGCACGAACAGAGGAGTGGCCTGCCCTAAAAGTACTGGTCAAGAGAATGCCAGTGGCCAACCAAAGACCAGCAACCCTCTGGAGTCAGCTCCTGGTGGATCCTGACAGACTAGAAGAATTCAAAACAATTCTCCTCCTAGTCGAGATCTTGCTGACACTTCCTTGGTCCACAGCCAGTGTGGAAAGGGGGTTTTCAGCCATGAAGAGGATAAAATCTGACTGGAGAGCAAAGCTTAACACAGATGTCCTGTCCAAGCTGATGTATATCTCCATTGAAGGCCCAAGTGTCATGGACTACAATGCTGCACTTGCCTTGGAAAGGTGGGGGCAAAGTGGTGAAAGAACCAGAAGGGTGTAAACAAAAAGATGGTCAAAGAACCAGAAAGGTGTAGACTAGACAGGACATCTGTGTTGCACTTTGCTTTCCAGTCAGCTTGTGTAGGTTTAGGGCTGAGTGACTATGTAAAGAGGAAAACAGATACAGAGACTCAACATAAAGAATATAATGAGAAAAACCATGCAGACGGTGTGAGTTTTAAGGAATTTATTATTATTCAGTATTCATATTCAGAAATAGAAACAAAGTATTCAATGGAAAAGTACATTGGTAAAATATCCAATACAAATGAATCATTTCTGTATTGTTTTTATGTCACGAATCAGCACTGTTTGTGGCTTTTTTTCTTGATTTATGTTTTGTACATGTGAAAATGGGGCAAGTTCATTTCTTTGCCGGGCAAGTAGATTTTTTATATGACTTGCCCTACAGGGCAAGTGGGAAAAAAAGTTAATGTTCACCCCTGGGGTTAATTACTCCATAATAAAACAGTGCGACAAATACTGTAATGTGTGGGGGGAAAGTAAATGGATAGAAAGTTGCGAAGATTTTAACTTAAGCAGTTTTGTCCTTTTCATTCTATAGATAGGCATTTACAAAACAGAATTGGGTTGAATATTTTTTCTTTTTAAAAGAAGTCTGGAGGGAAGCTGGATGTGGCGACAATCAAGATGACCTGTAACTTTGTTCGGAACCTGGAGGCAGTGGACGACCTGGACCAAGTGGCTGAGCTGGTCTTCAAGTAAGTGTGCTGAGCTTTCTGTCACATTCCTTCCTACCCCTTCCAGACTTCTTACTGATGTTAATCTAGATCAGCATTTCATTTCATTTGTGTGGTAGTGTTGCTTTTGTCTGTTCTTTGTCCTGTTCATTTGGCTGTCAGGTAACAGTCAGTTTTACTGTTGACTCAAAACGAAGTTTCAAAATGGAGTGACTGAGGGCGGAAAATGAAGCAAAATTTAGAAAGAAAGAGGGTTGGTTACCGCCAAGGACATAGACAAAGAAAGTACAGGACAAGACACAATGCATTTTGACCTCTTGGGTCTTCTTCAGGCAAAAACAAATACATGTAGGACAGTGAAAATGAAGAAAGAGAAACTTATCATATTCGCGCATGATAAAAATGGCCGCTGGACGTAAAGGTATGTGGGAAGAACTTACTGTGTTGGTGCATTTACGCTTTTTTTTTTCTCGCCTATTGAATGCTATTAATCATGAAAATAATGCTTTTTAGGGTTATAGAGCACCACATGCCTCATGCTTTTTAGGGTTATAGAGCACCTCATGCTTTTTTTCTGATTTTGTACGCTGAATGATATGTGGTACACCCTGTTGGATGACTGCAAGAGAAGTTGACATGAATGTTTGTGACGATGTGTTTGATGTACTGATGTATAAAGTAATTAAGAATGAAATGATTAAAAGTGTGTTTCCACAACAAATACTGAAGGGAAAAAATTCTTTTTTTGTGTATGTTGTTTTTATCCTCAATCAGGGGTTCCATTTATTGCAAAATTTTGCGTAATTATTGCGTTTTTCTGCCTTCCTACGCATTTTTTTCGCGGCCGTGCGTTTAGCGACGCAATTTTCCCAGGACCCTGTTCTCAACCGCAAGCCTATGTCAGAGGGGCAAAACACGGCACAGACCTACAGCAGACTGCTTGACACCGCTGACAAACGAGCCTCCCCGCCCGTACGGTTGAGACGAAACGTTTGAACCTGTGCGCTCCGACCAGTCTGTGTCGAACGGACGGAGTGCTTCACGAAACGTTTGAACCTGTGCGGTCCGACCTATATGCGAGTTTTAAACCTTTCGAGTTTGATCCCACATGCCGCTTCAAAGGACTGTACAATTGAATACGAAGCTTTTTCTCAAATATTTAGATTCTTATAATTTTTTGAGTTGACATTCCAAAGCACATCATGGCCTTGGTACGATTCAATCAAATGTTTGGTCTCCGAATCAGACAGTCTGATCGCCTTGCTGGACGACGCCATTTTTTTCCGTTGTCATGGGTGTTAGCTCAATGCTGAGCGTTGATTGGTTGGAGGATACTAGCTGTCCGTTTCGAATAGATCACGGTGTATCTCGAACGGTCGGGTCGAACTGGATGCCGAAGTCCGTTTGAGACGTACGTTTACTATGACAGACGCTCCGTTTGGGATCGGGTTCGACCGGTACGTCCGAAGCGTACGGGCGGGGAGGCTCGTGTGTCAGCACATTTTACTCTGTGGCACTGGCTGACTTTTTGCTAGATCAAGAATGTTCCAAAACGCCTCATCCTTTCTCCCCTCGAAATAAAATGGAATCTTTCCCGCGTCTGCGATGGTGCCATCTTCCAATCGGAATACGTTATGACTTCCCACGCACACACGATCATCCCGGACTCGTGTGGCACAGAAAACGATTCAGAGCTGTTTTGACGGGAGTGAGTACAGTTTACTTTGTTACGCATTTTTTTCAGCGCTGACGCAATTTTTGCGGAGGCGTGCGTTTCTTGACGCAAAAACTAAAAAGTCAGTGGAACCCCTGTCAATCCTAATTCAGAATATGTTTCAACACAGCACCTAACTTTATAACCATGTTTAGGAAGTCTGAATAACTATTTAGATCCCTAAGTAAGTATACCCACTGAAAATTCCTGATCATGAAGATGAACACCACTAGATATACTTCATGCAGATCACAATCACTCTGGGTCAGATTATTGGCACCAAGATCCTCGTAATGTCGTTAATTATCAGCTAAAGTTTGATTTTCAGGTTCTTTTAATTCAATTCTGCTACCTGTTTCAAACAGTAATTCAGTGATTTCTTGGTGCTGCCATTTTTTTTTCTGTGCAAAAGACTGGATAAGGTGTGCTGATGGCATACAGACTGGATAAGGTGTGCTGATGGCATACAGACTGGATAAGGTGTGCTGATGGCATACAGACTGGATAAGGTGTGCTGATGGCATACAGACTGGATAAGGTGTGCTGATGGCATACAGACTGGATAAGGTGTGCTGATGGCATACAGACTGGATAAGGTGTGCTGATGGCATACAGACTGGATAAGGTGTGCTGATGGCATACAGACTGGATAAGGTGTGCTGATGGCATACAGACTGTACCCACTTGCCCAGTGAAAACTGTCATCCATGTCCAATGTGATGTCACTGGTATCAACCGTCCTCCTCGCTCCCGTTGTCCTCAGAATGTCTCTTTGTACAGGAGTAGAAACTGTCAGCCATTGTGGATAGCAGAATTGGAGTACTCATATAAGATAAGATAATGTTGCTTATAGCCCAGCCGACCGCAAAGGGCCACATCAGGGCTGGAGTACTCACATATATATAAACTCTTTCAGATGACCTGATGTGGCATTAAAATCAAGTACTTAACAGTTGGAAGCTAAGATTAGTAGTCGGTGATGTCATTGGGAATTGGCCTTCTGGGATTAAGCTAGCTGGTCTGCAAATTTATTTCTTGTGATACCACTGTGGAAAGATATCCGCTGCAATACCCGCCGTCTGTCTCATCAGTGTCTGCACAGGCTTGATGCTGCTTGTTCCTTATCTTTTCCGATTTTAAGGGTTGACTCACGCCTAAAGCATGTTCTTGATAGGATAGTTTGTGTGTCAATGAGCGCCTTGGAGAGTTATACATTTTATCTTAGCATATAAGCAACTACATTCTATGGTTAAGGATTCGGCTCTGTTCTTTTTTTTTTTCTTTTTTTTTTTAAGAGAAAAGACTGATCTGCTGGCTCTAAAATCTAATTGTGGTAGAAGGCTGCCCCTGTTTAATTCTTTAATGTATGAAAACAAATTTATTATCGGTGACTTGTGTCAGCCCCTGACAAACTTGTTTCATGTGACCTGCATTATTGCAGCATGTGTCTCATGTAATCTGCAGTATGTGTCACATGTAACCTACATTAAATTGCATTATTGCAGTATGTGTCTCATGTAATCTGCAGTATGTGTCGCATGTAAATGTCGCATGTAACCTGCATTATTGCAGTATGTGTCACATGTAACCTGTGTTGTTGCATCATATGTACAGGGTGCCAGTTTCTCCGATTCAGATCGAAATCCGATTTGCGAATTTTTGAAAATGTTGCTTTCCGATTTTAAGCAAAAAATCGCGTAGCGTTCCAATCTCATTCCGATCGGAAAGAAAACCGTCCGAAGCGAATGTCTCCGACGAGTAAATCGGGTCGGAATCCCGACGAGGATGGATAGAGTGTCTCTCCTTACATTGTCTCTTTACTGCAAGTGAAGCGAAAACGGAAATAGTCAGCGAAAACCCGTTCTTAGCGGAAATGATGTCATCGACTTTATCAGTATGCGGTAGAATGACGCCATGTCTTGTGGATCACGGAATGCAGCGGCATGGTCTGAGAAAGCTGAATAAAAACGGTATAAGTTTGTCAAGATCGCGGAAATATGAAGTTTGTCGAAAGGGTTGTGATGTGAGTGAACTTGAAAAGGATGTGAAAAATAAGTGGAGATGGCCTGGCTAGAGGAAAAAAATGACAGTGGTGTGAAATTCGGAGAATGGTGTCAAAAAGTGCCAGTCCGCGGCACGTGTTTCTGTGTCCCGTGTGGTAAAACGCTCCTTTATTCCAACCGGGGAAAGAAGGCACTTTCTTCCCATGCTGACGATTCACAGCATGCAGCAAACTTGAAATCAGTCAGACAAACGTGTACCCTCGACGGTGCAACAAAAACAACCTCCACCAATTAGAGTGTAAGCGAGGGGAACGGCTGAACTGAAGTCTGTGCTGTGTTGTTTTTTTAGCTGAACATTGTTTACCACTTTCGTTGAGTCAGGCCCTGGTTGATTTGTCCAAGCGACTTTCTGCTGACAAGGTTGCTCTGTCAGCGTTATCTTTTTGTCGAACATGTGCGACCTACACAATGACACACGGTGTCGCAACACAATGAAAGGGACCTTTCAGAAAAACTGCGTCGCCCTGGGACATTCTTCTCCCTCAATGTGGACGAGGCAACAAACATAACAATGATAAATTGTTAATGTTCTTGTCCAGTACTTTGATCAGGACCTTGGAATAAGTTTTTTATTGATCATCTTGGATCTAAAGTTGTGAATTTTGGCGAATTCAAAGAACATTTTTGATGCCTTACTTCTATACTAAATGAAGAGACCTGGTGGGAAAGTGTAGTGTCTGTGCTGAATGGACAATTGCAATGCAATGAGAGGGAAGATAGGTGGGTTGAGACACTTATACGGAAAGAACAAACCTCGCTGCTTGATATCAGTGGAGACACCATTCACATTGTCCACACCAGCGCAGCCACAGGGTCCAGCAGTTCGACCAGAAGTTTTTTGCCGCTTCAAGAATTGGCAGGTGATTTGCACTACGACATTGAAGAGTCATCGCCGAAGGGCCAGCTACCTCTTCAGCACAATACAGGACACCTGTATGGCAAGAAAGCTAAACGTCTGATCCGGCCTATTCCAAACAGTATGTTTACTTTCGTTTCTAAAGAATTGGGCTATACTTTTAATTTTTTGTAGTTGTGTTTATGTGAATGTGAATACATAAGCTGACTGGTATATATTTTATGGAAATAGGAAGAAGGGCGGGAAAGAAGAACATAAAAATTAAATCATTGTTTGTTGTTGTTGTTGTTGTTGTTGTTTTTTGTTTGTTTTTGTGTGTGTGTTTGTGTGTGGTTTGTTTTTGTGTTTGTGTGTTTTTTTTTTTTTTTTTTTTTTGGGGGGGGGGGGGGGGGGGGCTGTATATTGACCAAAAGTAATTAAATGTAATTATTAGTGATAATACTTATCACTCATCACTCACTCAGCCCCATGACTTTCTTTTTAGTTTTTTTGTTTTGTTTTTTTAAGCTGCCAATTTTTTTTTATTGCTTTTTATTTTCAGTATATTATACAATATTTACATTTTTCCATTAATCGTAGTCTTAGTCCATCATTCAGTTCCATTAGCCATTATTCATTTTAATTTATTTTCATTTTCCTTTTATTTTTTTACATTGTTTTTTTTCTCTTTCTCTTTTATCTTTCCTTTTATTTCTGAGTTTTGTTTTATTTCCTTTTACTTTCCATATTTTTTCGTGTTTTTCATTATTTTTTTTAATTCTATAGGGGAGGAAAACATCTGCCATTTAAATGATGTGGGAAAACAATGTATAAGATTCACCCTCCCCATCCCTTTTTTTTCCCCCCTAATTTAATAAATTATTATTGGATAATTTTAAGTAAAATTTTGGTTCCTGCTGAAGCACATTCTGGTAAAACTTTTATGAGTTTGCTTGTTTAACTTCAAATTAAATAATTTGCTTCTCTATTAAAAGTATTATGCTTACAATAATTATGCCAGGGACCCCTCCCCCTCTCTCACTCTGTCTGTCTGTCTGGTCTGTCTGTCTCTCTCTCTCTCTCTCTCTCTCTTTCTCTCTCTCTCTTTCTTTTCTTTTATATTCACACATCCCATACTATCATCTATTCTTATAATACATTGGGCTATAAGCAACATTATCTTATCTTATCTTATAATACATTTTGATTACTTAATTGTGGAGCATGCGTGTGTGAGGGCCACATGGTAAAAAGCAGAACTGCTTATTGTATTTACCCTCTATAAAAATCATTTTGACTTGACTTACCATGCTGTTCTGAAGATGTGGGGTAACACGTCATAGTAATAGTGTATACATGCCAACGTGGGTATATATGATTTTACTACAGGTACATTCTGTTTATGCTATAGTGCGTTATTTGTTCTTTTGTTATAGGTTCTTGGAGATGCAGCAAGTTGCTGATTGGCTTCATGAGCTTATGGATGCACTCACTGTCTTCTACTTTGCTTTCCTGACTCCAGAAGAGAAGAGGCAAAAATCGGGGCTGATCAAGGCTCTGTTCGAAAGTATGCCACTCCAGAACAATCACAAAGTAAGATCAATGCCATACTGGAACAGCAAGAAAACAATACAAGGTGGCATCAAAAACCATCTACTTCAAGGAAAGAGAAAATCATTCTTTACCTTTTCCAGAGACCTGACCAGTTGACATTAGCTGTTGAAACCTACAGAGGCATCTTGGACCAGTTTTCAAGGTACGTCAAATTGTTTCAGTCGGAGAAACCTCTTATCCACAAGCTGCATGCTGAAATGTTTATTGTGGTGAGACGTTTTTTCTCACTGTTTCTTGATCCAGTACACATACCTAACACGATTCTGGTGCATTTCTGAGGCTCGACCCAGAAAACAGAGACTTGCATCTCCGGACAGACAACTGTGTGTTGGTGAGTTTTGCCGCCAACATATGAAAGAGTGCCTCGCAACCAGCAGAAGAATGGATCATGGCTGCCATCTTTTTTCACTGCTTTGCGATGTGGCTTCATAACATTGCAGGTGCAAAGGGTCTTCAGAAGCTACCACTGACCAACAGGAACATCACAAACCTTTTGGCGCTGGATCCAGGCCTTCAAAGGTCTGCTGCTACTGCATCATCTCTGATGTCTCTTGCTGAGAAACTCCCCAATGTCATCCCTCCTGAAAGTCTTGGCAAACTTGACATTGAGCTGAAAGACTATACATGTGACTCACAAATAACACAATTTGATGTTGATGAAACGGCGCCAGATTTTTAAATCGACACTGATTGGTGGGTGCCCGTCTTTGAACTCTCAAACAGGTCGGGAATGAACCAGGAGCAGCGATACCAATGCTCTCTATCCTTGTTAAGGCACTGTTGAGCATCTTCTCAGGGCCCATTGTTGAAGGTTCTTTCAACATCATGGGGACATCATGGAGGAAGACCGGGCCAGCTCTTCTCACAGAAAATTATGAAGCATATATGCCATCATCAAGCAAAGACTTAAGAGCACAAAAGCAACGGCAGTGACCATGAAAGTTTCAGAGAAAATGAAAAGAAGTGTTCTGAGATCATATCAGAAGTACCAAGAATCGGTCACAAACAGAAAGAAAGAAAGTCGCATCTTCAGTCTCGACATAAAAGGACTATCGGCGAAGCCAGCAGCAGCACCCCACCCCCAGCAGTTTCCAAGAGCTCGGCCTCCGTCTCCAATAAGAGATCCAGGGCAGGCATCAAGTAAAAAGGCACAGTCAAGACATCTGCACCAGCACAAACTGCCCCCCTCAGCTTCCAGGACCTCTACTTCTAGTGCCAAGGAGACATCAGCACCAGCCAGCAGCAAACTGCCTCCCTCAGCTTCCAGGACCTCTACTTCCAGTGCCAAGGAGACATCAGCACCAGCCAGCAGCAAACTGCCTCCCTCGGCTTCCAGGATCTCTAATTCCAGTGCCACGGAGACATCAGCACCAGCCAGCAGCAAACTGCCTCCCTCGGCTTCCAGGACCTCTACTTCCATGCCAAGGAGACATCAGCACCAGTCAGCAGAAAAGCTTACTTTCAAGGTGTCAGTGAACGTCTTCGTGATGCTGCAAGTCTTCATATGAGCAGCTGCAAAAATGGCATGTGAGGCTGAAAAATATATTTCCAAATGTGGGCCCGTCAATTGCTTCAAAGGATTGGAGGCATCAAAGTACAAGGTAGACAGTTATGCAGCTGACCTGTATCCAACAGATGCCCCACCCCACTCATCCTGTGAAGATAATATGGTGATGGCAACTGTTTGCCACGTAGTGCGTCATTGCTGGTGTTTGGAAATGAAGAGGGGCATGTGGAAATGAGGGCACGGATTGCTATTGAACTTGCTGTGAATGAAGATTTTTATTTGTCTGACTTCAGTCTGCGAGACAGATCACCTGGAGCACCAGAGCATGTATCCTGGACCACCCACTATGCTTCTTACAGCGATCATTTACCGTATGATGAGACATTGAATGCTGATCGCATCAGGAACGTTTTTCGTAAAGAAGTTTTGGGAAGCAGTTGTGCCTGGGACATACATGGGAATGTGGCCATTACATGCAGTTGTAGCATTTTGTGTACCCCTATCCAGTCAGTTTACCCCCAGTATGGCGGTCATGCTGTCAGAGATCATCTCCACAGGAAGATTTTCCTCGTATGCCTTCAACTTCAAGTGTCACAAGCAACTCTGTCCCAAGCATCATGTGGTCTCGCTTGCTTAGCAAGGACTTGCCTGAAGCAGAATGGCACCCAAACCATTTTGTAGTGTGTTTGCCAGGAGATAAATGCACCACAATCATTAAAGCGGAAAACCTGCACAAGATATCTGGAGTTTTTTTTTGCAAAGACAGCAAAGTTTTAATTCAGTGCTTAACATTTTGAAGTGCTGTATTATTTTTCACTTACATTCATGACTCTAAATTATTGCTGCTGAGTGCTCTCATTGGTGTTGCTGCCTGCCTGGTGTTGCTGATACTGCCCTCTTTCCTGCCTGGTGTTGCTGATACTGCCCTCTTGCCTGCCTGGTTTGCTGATACTGCCCTCTTGCCTGCCTGGTGTTGCTGATAATTCTCAGCAGAAACAGACTATGGGAGAAAAACTGTTATCTGGAGAAACACTTGTAATGAGTGAACTTGTCCCAGCTGCCAGGAGAAGAATGATGCTGTATTGAACACCAGGTTCCAGTAAAAACATGACATTGAAATTGAGGGAATAGTAAGTGTTTAATTTATTTTTTCTCTCTGTTCCACATGCATGTATACCTGCTATAACTGGACGCTATGCACGCAGCTGTATACATTTCTATAATGCCCAGCTCATAGTAAGACACCTCCCCTACCCTCCACACACATACACATGCACATACATGTTCTGGTACATGTACACATAAACTGGATGTTAGAATTGTCGCTGATAATTGTCTAAATGGTATATATATGTAGCAATGACTGATCAAAGGATACAAATTGCCCTTTTTTTTTTTTTAAAATTAGAATCCCCAGACGTTAAAGTTTCAGATTTGACTTTTGCTTCAGATTAAGTTTCAGATTTAAAATGCCCTTAATCACTGGCACCCATGTATGTACCCCTGCATTATTGTAGTGTTGATCACATGTAACCTGCACAAATATGTGTCGCAGTATCTTGCAGTAAAGCAGTATGTGTCACATGAATTACAGTATGCGTCACATAAATTTTGTATTATTGGTGTGTGTTTCACATGTAATCGACATTATCACATGTAATCCACGTAATCACAGTATCCACGTAATCACAGTATGTCATGTGATCGGCAATATTACTGTATGTGTCAGATGTAACAAGCGTTTTGCAACATCACATATAACTTGCAGTATAGCTATCACAATTCACATGTTACCTGTATTGTTGCAGAATATGTCACATGTAACCTGCAGTGTGCATCATGTGTTCATACTGAGTAAATCAGGGTTTTAGTTTCTGTGTGTGTCATGAATAACTGCATTGGGCAGTGTGTGGTTGCGTGTTTACGTGCTGGTACGTACTTTTATCATGAGTGCAATGTCGATAGCACTTACGTTCTTATTAACTTGCATTACTAGAAAAAACCCCTGTAAATTGGTTTGTGCGTCAGTGGATAGGCGATCGCTATCAGTT
>CM031615.1:4029187-4067634 GCA_018398815.1 Conus ventricosus
TCGACAACCCATTCGAACAAAGGGCCCGAACAGACCTTTGACGTTATTTTTGACTGGCATCGCTGTGGATGACATGATAATCTATTAGAATATTCATCGACCTTTCACCTTTCGAAAGCAACCAAAGTTTGCAAAAAATTTTGCCAGGCAAGTGAGCTATGGAGGCTTTTTGCAAGCCACTCTCTGATGTGTTCAATGCATGTCAACAATTGTGTCTCAACTCAGTACTACATGGCAGCGAAGCTCAGAGAGGAGGCACTGTAGTCAGCTTTCCACAGCATTAAAACTGAAAAGTGGAGATGACAGAAGTTCAGATTCCTAACTTGAACAGGCAGCACTAACAGCTGTGGTGAGTTGTTGTTGTTGTACCCTGGATAAAAGACTCCAGGGATCATCCGAACAGCTGAAGTACTTGAACACTATGGTACAAATGCATCAGCTAGGGATGAGAACATTATGTGTGTGACCGTTTTTGATTACCCTGCCACATGGGCAGCCACACTCCGGAAATGACAGAAGTTCAGATTCTTAACTTGAACAGGCAGCACTAACAGCTGTGGTGAGTAATAGAGTGAGGAGGGAAATTGTGATGACGACGCCACAGCACAGGCTGAGCAGAGAGGAGAATGTGTACCGGACATGACAAAGGAAGACTCTTTGCAATTCATGATGCACAACTGGCATAAAAATGTTTCATTTGTTCCTACTGTGCCACTTTTCACTGGTGAGCATGGTCAACTCTCATCACAAGAATGCCAAGCCCCCTTCCTTTTTTTTTCCAGTTGAAAGCACAGTGTCTGCCACCACACAGTCAAGCCCAGGCTGACTTTCAGGCAAAGTGTGTATATTTCACTATGCTGTCAGCCTATTACTGTGTATGTTTTCTTAATCTCACTCACACACATATCATATATGTACACATAATCACACACACACACACACACACACAAGGCATGAAAGTGACCAGCAGTTAAAAAAAAAGGCTGAAAAATCGGCGGGGGTCAGGGGGCAGAGCCCCCTGAAGCTGAAGCTTTTTTATGAAATAAAAGGCCTAAAACTGCAAATAAACCCCTATTTCAGCGCTGTTAAGAAGGGAAAATAAGCCACATTTTCATGTTTTCAGTAATGAAAATAATACTTCAAAAGATCATATAATAATATACTTTTATATGTGCATACTGACTCATTCACTCGCATTATTTTGTGTTATTTTATTTTTACTTTTTAACATGCGCGCTGGTAACCTACTCGTTTTTGAGTGAACCAGTATTTTAGGAAGAAGAAGAAAACAATGAGGCAGCCTTCATCACAACATTGATTCAGTCGGTCAATCTTTCCACATGGAACACAAAATGCAGCGCCTTTTTCGTCTAATTTGCGAAACACATCGCCAACTCGAACATCGTCCACTTCTTGGTCTAGCCAGTCCCACCTCCAATCGTTTCTCATCCCTTTTTTTTTTGGCGTGAAATCGCGACGCGCTTGACAAACTTAGGCAATTTAACGATGTCCGACGTTCGACAGGCGCGAAAAAACCGGATGTTGATTGACGGCGGAAGTGACCGGTTGACTCTTTTGAGAATAACAAATTGTCCAAATGGGAATAGCATCGAACGAAAGTTTATTTCAGGATTTTTTTTGTTTTTTGTGCGGCACTTTTTGGGGGGGCGGCGCAGATGGAAAAAAATGGGCGGAAAATCCGCCTTAGGCGGACGAATTTCATGCCTGACACACACAAGAACTATATTCATTCCTTTTACCCCTTTTGGGGTATGGAGGAAGGGTTTATTTATTATTATTATTATTATTATAAACGGCCAACACATTGCGCCGTTCGAAGCGATCGTATTTTTGTAGAAGACAAACTGATGAAAAAAGATATCAGTAGTGGGCTTTACTTATGTCGATTCCCGTATTTCTGAACGGGTTACTGATTCCATTACACAGAAAATCGTAGTTAAAAGCATAATAAAAATTCATGAACAGTAAACACGATATGGTGAGTTACAGAGAAGCTACGAGTAAGAATAGACGTGGGTGTGATGCTTCTGAAATCGGAAAAATCCGCACATAAGCCGCATCATTGTTTAAGCCGCAGGGTTTAAAGCTGGGGAAAAAAGTCGCGGCTTATAGTCCGAACTTTACGGTAATATAGTAAAACAAAAATTGTTAGTCAATGCTGACATAGACCAACAATTTCTAACATCTGAGATAATCTAATATAGTAAAACAAAAATTGTTAGCCAACAATTTCTAACACTTGAGATAATCTAATATACTTTGACAAGAGAAGCATTTGTTTTTGATTAGTAGAAGACATCATTTGACAAAAATTGTAGACAGACTTTGGGGAGAGAAATCTTTTTGGCAAATACGTGTTGCGCAAAGTTAACGTATGATGAACATTCCATGACACAATCACATTCATCACCTATTGCAGACATGTCATATTAACCTTTCTTCTTTTGGAATTTAGCAAATCGACGATCTACTTCAATTGGTAGAACATCTAAATTTGACAAGAGGGTAAATATAAACATCTGGTAAGCTAGAAATGTACTTCTCCTCCTTAAAATCAGATTTATAAAATTTGTAGAAAAAACATTTACTGCAACATTGCAAACAATTTTTGACATTCCTACATAATGTAAAAGACTGATTGCTCCAAACACAGTCAAAACCAGACTGTACAAGTATGTCTTAACCCTCTGCCTGCCACATGACTTTGTGCTACATGACTACGGGAATACCATGCCAAGGGAGGTAACTCCGCAACACTTACTGTAAAGAAACCTCAATAAAAAAAATTTGCCTTTAACTCATCTATTCTATAAAAGTAATGAAAAAAATTCAAAGACATCACTCCATCCAAACCAGCCACTTTTTTCCATGTATAGTGAACAGGTACACGAGGGGGGGGGAAAGAACGAACAGACCAACTCTACTTCGGTGTTCTCAGTGCTAAAACAATTTTCCCTGAATTCACTGTACTCAAAGAATGTCATGGATTAGGAGCACATAGTGATTTTCCAAGTCTAAACAAAGTACTGAACCCTTCAGGAACAAAATAAAGTCATTCTATATGGTCTGCACACTGAATAATCAACTTTTGTGGTGAAAGAAAAAAAACAACCAAACTTCAACAATTTTGTTAAACTGAAGGCATCACATACAAGAAGATTTGTCTTTTAACAACTGAGGGGAAAAAAATAACAGATTACTGGATACTGGACTTGTGGGATAAGTCAAGAAGATCAAATTTAGTTTATAAGGGAAGATGCAGATTATGTCAACTGTGGACATCTACAAAACTGCATACACAGGTCAAGCCTTTTCAGAGTACAACAAAATAAAGCACAAATCCCATGCAAAAAACACCACATCTTCAATCAATAAATCATAGTGAAGACTGTACTGAAAGGTTTAGTTTAATAAAAAGGAAAACACTAGGACCCCACAGCCCTGGAGAGATTACTCACGTGGCAGACACATCCACAGTGATTCCCCTTCCCTTGGACGCTGCCTTGTTTCCTCGGCCCGGCCTGGTTTCACCGTCACTCGCGGAGGTCGCCGCACCATCCGTGCTCCCCGAGGCATTCCACGCATCCCGTACATGCCTCTCATTGGTGGCGGCTATGCAGACAATAGAATCGATATCATTTAAAACTTATCGCTATATGGAGACAGAAGTGCAAGATGTGCAGAACGATCAAACCTTAACCACAGATGTATGTTTAGCAATGTCTTGCAAAATGAGGAGTAAAACTTGTACTACGAACGTAATGCACCCAACTTCACAGACTGGTGATACACCAACACAACAGTAACTGGAATGATCAAGTTAACCTTTTCATAAACAAAATAACAAAAATTATCTTTTGTAGGTACGGGGAGGAAAGAAAAAAAGAACAACAAATAATCTTCATATCTTTTACACTGTTGCACAGAACTTACTACAACGAAAACAAACAAAAAATTACTGATCTATCCCTCTTTGTTCCCGAGATATTGCTACCTGAAGATGTCAATCTCTATGACAATGATGAAACTGCTCTGGAAGGCCCTTTTTCAGCACTGATTTCGAAACAAGCAAGTGAGAAACTCCAATTTTACAGAGCAGTTTCTTTGCACCGTTAAAGATGTGTGTATGACATTTTGAAACTTTTGTCTATTTTCTACACAGACTGTGTACAAATCTTTCAAGCGTTTGCAAAAGCAAGTGTGTGTGTGTGTGTGTGTTTGAGGTTGGAGATCATTTTCCAAATGTGTGTAAAAGGGGAAGGGGGAGGACATCTGTTTTCCCCTGCTATCACACACCAAAGCGTGAAGTGGGGGGATTAGGTATCTTATCTGGAAGTAATTTTATCATCTAAGTAACAAACAAAAAAAGGAGGGTCGAGTTGGGATGGGAGGCTTGACACAACTTGTTTTCACCATATTCATCAGCATGCTTTGGTGAAAATTCCTGCTCTCACGTTGGGTTTTTTGTTTTTTTGTTTGTCTGTAGTCCCTGCTACTGTTTTATTGTTTGTCTGTAGTCCCTGCTACTGTTTTATTGTTTGTCTGTAGTCCCTGCTACTGTTTTATTGTTGTCTGTAGTCCCTGCTACTGTTTTATTGTTTGTCTGTAGTCCCTGCTACTGTTTTTATTGTTTGTCTGTAGTCCCTGCTACTGTTTTATTGTTTGTCTGTAGTCCCTGCTACTGTTTTATTGTTTGTCTGTAGTCCCTGCTACTGTTTTATTGTTTGTCTGTAGTCCCTGCTACTGTTTTATTGTTTGTCTGTAGTCCCTGCTACTGTTTTATTGTTTGTCTGTAGTCCCTGCTACTGTTTTATTGTTTGTCTGTAGTCCCTGCTACTGTTTTATTGTTTGTCTGTAGTCCCTGCTACTGTTTTATTGTTTGTCTGTAGTCCCTGCTACTGTTTATTGTTTGTCTGTAGTCCCTACTACTGTTTATTGTTTGTCTGTAGTCCCTGCTACTGTTTATTGTTTGTCTGTAGTCCCTGCTACTGTTTATTGTTTGTCTGTAGTCCCTGCTACTGTTTTATTGTTTGTCTGTAGTCCCTGCTACTGTTTTATTGTTTGTCTGTAGTCCCTGCTACTGTTTTATTGTTTGTCTGTAGTCCCTGCTACTTTTTTATTGTTTGTCTGTAGTCCCTACTACTGTTTATTGTTTGTCTGTAGTCCCTGCTTACTTGTTTTATTGTTTGTCTGTAGTCCCTACTACTGTTTATTGTTTGTCTGTAGTCCCTGCTACTGTTTTATTGTTTGTCTGTAGTCCCTGCTACTGTTTTATTGTTTGTCTGTAGTCCCTGCTACTGTTTTATTGTTTGTCTGTAGTCCCTGCTACTGTTTATTGTTTGTCTGTAGTCCCTGCTACTGTTTTATTGTTTGTCTGTAGTCCCTGCTACTGTTTTATTGTTTGTCTGTAGTCCCTGCTACTGTTTATTGTTTGTCTGTAGTCCCTGCTACTGTTTTATTGTTTGTCTGTAGTCCCTGCTACTGTTTTATTGTTTGTCTGTAGTCCCTGCTACTGTTTTATTGTTTGTCTGTAGTCCCTGCTACTGTTTTATTGTTTGTCTGTAGTCCCTGCTACTGTTTTATTGTTTGTCTGTAGTCCCTGCTACTGTTTATTGTTTGTCTGTAGTCCCTGCTACTGTTTTATTGTTTGTCTGTAGTCCCTGCTACTGTTTTATTGTTTGTCTGTAGTCCCTGCTACTGTTTTATTGTTTGTCTGTAGTCCCTGCTACTGTTTTTATTGTTTGTCTGTAGTCCCTGCTACTGTTTTATTGTTTCTTCTATACTGGCATGCTGTCCAAGTAATCCACACAGTCCGATGTGATGTCACACACGAAAGGAGTTGTCACCCTTGGGTCAAAGTACCCAAATGAACACACCAAGACAACACCATGGTTACAAGCTGCACACTGTTCAAATTTTCACATAACATATGTACAAATTGAAATTGTGTGGGTAAACAGATCTGTTTAATATACAGATCTGTTTAATATACATAATCTTCGTTTCCTATTGCGTTCTTTGATACATTTGTCATACCATGGGCAAAACAGTTCATAGATGTTGGATTTATAAGCCTTTTTTCTTTAAATGGAGTGGAGAGAGCAGTGTGGGCAAGGTTGGCAGTGAGGAAGGGGTGAGGACACTCGACTGCTCTATCCCTCACCATCTACAGTCATTTTCCACTATGATTTGATTCTTGATGTACTTTGCAACAACATAATAATGCACAATAATCTAATCAGCTGTAGACTAAAGGTGTTTCATGATCACCCGAGCCATTTCTATGAACATAACCTGTCAAATATATACATATTTATAGAGAGAGAGAGAGAGAGAGAGAGAGAGAGACACACATACGTACACACAGAAATAGCTACCTACTTTTCATTTCACTTCACACTTCCTCCGTTGTCAATCAAACTTACGTTGCAATCTTTCTGACAAAAAAAGAAAATGTGCTTTTCTGCTTTCGTGTGAGTATGTCTGGCACATACTTACCGCATATCCTCGTCCTGTGTAGAAGGTGGGCGGGTGACCCCTGGGCGGGCCAAGAGGGGGACTGGCTCCCATGATCCCTCTGAATCACACACACAGATACCAGGTTTTCAACCACGTGGGAAATGGAAGGCATTCAATCCTGACAGCTGCCTTCCAACGATGATCTTTTAAAACAGTTATCAGAACAGGGGTGGGCGGGGGGGGGGGTGTGCGGGGGGGGGATGCGAAGCCAGCTTGTCTTCACAATCCCATGGCTGCCACTATCCTCAAGTCCTTAAGCCTGAAAATTGGATCCAGAAATTCCGCAGGCCTGAAACCTCGATTTTCTGAAATCCTCAGACCTGAAACCCGAATGTCCTGGCCTAAACCTAAATTCCAACGCTGTCCAATATAAACAAAACAAAACAAAACAAAACAAAAGAAAAACCTCTGTTCAATCTGAATATTTTTTTGATAGATTTTGTTACTCCATTTTCATTGTCTTCCCGAACATGGTCCTGATGTCAGCATCGACCAATGTCCTTTTCCGATTGTTTTTTTGTTGCTGCGACTGTGATGAAATTTCAATGCAAGGAAGGCATGCTACAAAATGGTTTGGTCTCCAAGTTCTCTCTGGAAGGTCCTTGCCATTTAATCTAGTCCACATAATTCCGTACACAGGCTGTGATGATGGCACTTCTTGATGTGGCTGGATCAGACGATGCAGGTCTTTCCTGACACTGTGTCCTCCATACTCTGGGTATACGGAGAAGACAGGTACTTGCAGGATGTTGGCAACAGAACACACCTCCCACATACCCATGTATGTCCCACTGACAGCAATAGCTCGCACTTCTTTTCTAAATATACTGCTTATCGTGTCTGTGGTGAGTTCTTCCAAACAGTAATGATCTGAATACTGTGCATAGACTTTTGAATGATCTCTATCTGCCAGATAAGTCTCTTCATTCAGCACGAGTTCCAAGACAATTCTGACCCGCATTTCCACGTGAAGATCCTCTGTTCCACTACATAACAAGGAGGCAACTCGTGGTAAGCAATTACCATCTCCACATATCATGACTGGCACAAGATTGGGCCCGTCAGCTGGATAGAGTTCATGAGCTTTCAAGTCTGCCTCATAATCAGATGATGTGAGATTAGGTTTGCATGTTAGAGGCCATGAACTAACAGTGTGCTGTACTTCCCTGGCAATGTCTTCAATCTCTTTGAAATTTGCTGCTCGCTGAATTCTCCGTTGAAGCTGACTGAAGAAGGTCTTCCTTTCGACAGGAACAGTGCTTGTAGAGGAGCAGGTGGACTGTGACTGCTTCCCACTGGATGAGGAGAGGAAGAGGAGGAGGATTGGGAAGAGGTGGAAGGTGGCTGCTTCCCAATAGAGGAGGTTGGCTCCTTTTCAAGGGAGGAGGTGAAGGAGGAGGAGGTGGAGGGTGGCTGTTTTCCTATGGAGGTATGGGTGAAGGAGGAGGACGTGGAGGGTGGCTGTTTCCCAATGGAGGTATGGGTGAAGGAGGAGGAGGTGGAGGGTGGCTGTTTTCCTATGGAGGTATGGGTGAAGGAGGAGGTGGAGGGTGGCTGTTTGCCTATGGAGGTATGGGTGAAGGAGGAGGAGGTGGAGGGTGGCTGTTTTCCTATGGAGGTATGGGTGAAGGAGGAGGAGGTGGAGGGTGGCTGTTTTCCTATGGAGGTATGGGTGAAGGAGGAGGAGGTGGAGGGTGGCTGTTTTCCTATGGAGGTATGGGTGAAGGAGGAGGAGGTGGAGGGTGGCTGTTTTCCTATGGAGGTATGGGTGAAGGAGGAGGAGGTGGAGGGTGGCTGTTTCCCAAAGGAGGAAGTGGAGGAGGTAGGCTTCATTCCAAGGGAGGAGGTGGAGGGGGATGTGGAGGGTGGCTGTTTCCCAATGGAGGTGGAGGAGGAGGTAGAGGAGGAGGAGGAGGAGGAGGGGAGGGTGGCTGCTTAAGAGCAGACTTTTCCCATACCCTGCATGCAGATTTCTTCTGAAGAGCCTCATGGCACCGCTCTCTGCTTGTTTTCACTGCTTTCTTCATGCTTTGAGTGACGGGCATTGTTGTCGCCTTGTGTTTTGTGGCATTCAGTCTTTGCTTGATCTGGGCAAGAGCTTCATAATTTTCCACTGTCAATGATGTTCTATCTTCTTCCACAATGTCTCCCATGATGTTAAAGCTGCTTTCAACAAGAGGCCCACTGAAGATGGTCAGAACAGCTTTCACTCCTGCAGCTTTGCATTCACTTCTTTCAGAGCGAAGGAAACTCCATATGTAGTTGTGTATGTGGCACAAGTCCGTGCCATTGACATCTGACACAGTGCTTTTTTGTCTTCACTGAGTTTCTGGCAAAGTTCAATTAAGCAAGGCGAGATTGAAAATGGTAGGCAATGTTCAGCAAGAAACGCACACACGATGGCTTTCTGTTCCGCAACTCGGTCAGCGAAAGCACTGGCAGTCGCAGTAGTATGTGTTGCATTTTCCAAAACAGTGTTAGATCGCACAACAGCTAAAAATTTTATATGTTTCTCGTCGTTAGTGTGATTCGTCAAAGCCTTTTTTCCTGATGTACCGTAATTCAGAAATTTCTTACATGGGACACAGAAGCACTGACCTGCAATCGGAACTTTTTTGCACCAAGACTTGTGTGGTGTTCCTTCGTCATTACTTTCTTCAAGCCATGACCACTTCCATTTGTTTTTCACGCTAACCTCGAGTGCTGTAATGTCTTCTTTTTCTTTTAGAAAATTGTCCGTCATCGTTGAACTGTGACACCCAGGCCTAGACACAGAACTTGAAGAAAAGCGTTGATAAACTTGATTGACGAAGGCTGAAACTTCAATGGCGTTCCCTCTCGCAGTCATCGCTGGTTATAGAGTGGGAGTGACCTCCCCTTATCACCGATGATCCGCGTTTCGCCGCTCTTCAACTTCGTCTTAAAACCGAAAGTGTGTTGATTCTCGATCCTCTTTCTACCATCCTTCTGCTAATATAGGCCTAGTAATAATAATGCCGTCAGTCGATATCTAGAGCTTGCCACCAGTGTCACCCCCCCCCCCCCCCCCCCCACCCTTCGCTTTGGCTTGCCTATGACGAGTTTTGACCAATCAGAAGCCGAAGAGTGCTTATTGTGCGGAAGGGAGAATTCTTGGCAGACGACGTCGTGATTTCAGGCCCGAAAAAGCCGGAGGCCGGAAATTAAATAGCGTAAAATTTTGCTGTGACGGAAAAGTGATTTTCAAAAATTTCATAGGCCGGAAAAGCACTTGTAAACATTTTCAGAGGCCGATTTCCGGCCTGGGCCGGAAATGTGGCAGCCCTGCAATCCTGTCCTCAAAACCACCACCCTGCTTTCTACACAACAACCTTTTTTTTCAATCTTCAGGTATCTTTGTATTCCTTACTGCCAAGAATAAACAGAGAGCGGTATGATTATACTTGCATATGGTCTGTACAGAGTATTCATCCTCCAACAACCAGAACTCGACACCAGGCAATCATGCATTCATCTTACTGCCGATCTTTCATCCATGACATCATTACAGCTCACTGTACAATCTTTTTTTAATGATGTGACGGATTGAAGTAGTGACGTGCAGTCAGATGGAAGTGATGATGTGATTCTGTGATGTGACGGATTGAAGTAGTGACGTGCAGTTAAATGGAAGTGATGATGTGATTCTGTGATGTGATGGATTGAAGTAATGACATGGAAGTGATGATGTGATTCTGTGATGATGTGATGGATTGAAGTAATAACGTGTAGTGACATGGAAGTGATGATGTGATTCTGTGATGTGATGGATTGAAGTAGTGATGTGCAGTGACATGGAAGTGATGATGTGATTCTGTGATGATGTGATGGATTGAAGTAGAGACGTGCAGTGACATGGAAGTGATGATGTGATTCTGTGATGATGTGATGGATTGAAGTAGTGACATGGAAGTGATGATGTGATTCTGTAATGATGTGACGGACAGAAGTAGTGACATGGAAGTGATGTGATTCTGTGATGATGTGACGGATTGAAGTAGTGACGTGCAGTGATATGGAAGTGATGATGTGATTCTGTGATGATGTGATGGATTGAAGTAGTAACGTGCAGTGACATGGAAGTGATGATGTGATTCTGTGATGATGTGATGGATTGAAGTAGTGATGTGCAGTGACATGGAAGTGATGTGATTCTGTGATGATGTGATGGATTGAAGTAGTGACGTACAGTCAGATGGAAGTGATGATGTGATTCTGTGATGATGTGATGGATTGAAGTAGTGATGATGTGATTCTGTGATGATGTGATGGATTGAAGTAGTGACGTGCAGTGAGATGGAAGTGATGATGTGATTCTGTGATGGTGTGATGAATTAAAGTAGTGATGATGTGATTCTGTGATGGATTGAAGTAGTGACGTGCAGTGACATGGAAGTGATGATGCGATTCTGTGATGATGTGATGGATTGAAGTAGTGACATGGAAGTGATGATGTGATTCTGTAATGATGTGACGGACAGAAGTAGTGAGATGGAAGTGATGATGTGATTCTGTGATGATGTGATGGATTGAAGTAGTGACGTGCAGTGAGATGGAAGTGATGATGTGATTCAGTGATGATGTGACGGATTGAAGTAGTGACGTGCAGTGATATGGAAGTGATGATGTGATTCTGTGATGATGTGATGGATTGAAGTAGTCAGGGATGAGAAACAGTTTTTTAAAAAAAGAGGAGATTGGCGGGGATCTGGGGGTTCACCATGGGCCCCCAGTGGGGTACATGGGCAACAGCCCAGCGGGGTCAGGGGGCGGCGCCCCTGAAGCTGAAGCATATTTTGTATTAAATATGGCATAAAAATCTTTAGAAATCACTTTCTTGCTTCTAAACAACTCATTCTATAGAACAGCTTTCAACACCATGAAGACTGAGACTGATGTGGAAAGAAACTATGCCAATTGAGACAAACATTTAGTATGATGAATCCTCAGAACTCTAGCTAAAGAAAATTTGACAAACAGTGCTTTCATGACATAAAGAATAAGGCCTGTAGATAAGTAAATCAGAGTGGGAAATCAAACTGAGTAAATCAGATGTATGAAAACGACTGCTAGACTTCAATAAACACAATATGAAAAAATGATTACTTTAAAGTCCTTTAAAAAAAAACTGAAGCTTTTGGGCCTTAGACCCTTTGTCAGGAAACACTAAACACAAAAAAGAACATACAAGAACAAATGACATAAAAACAAACTGATGTCACAACAGTACACCCCCCCCCCCCCCCCAACTTCCCTCTTACAACTAATCATATCCCCCCCCCCCCTCTTGACAAGTGTGTGTGTATGGGGGGGGGGGAGGGGTGATTGTGTGTGTGTGTGGACGGGGGTGGGTGTTTGTGTGTGTGTGTGTGAGGTGGGACGGGGAGGGGGCGAAGTGTGTGGGGTATGTGTGTTGTGGGGTGAGGGTGGGGGTTGGGGAGAAGGAGGAGGAGTAGAGGAAGTATATAGGTAGTGGGGGGAGTGGGCTGGTGGAAAAGGATTTCATAGGGGGCTGTTAGCAGACACCTAACAAATGTAGCAAACGTTTGCATTATACCAGGGGAAAAGTGTTACACAATACTGTTGTGACATCAGTTTATTTTGATGTCATTTGTTCTTTTATATTCTTTTCGTCAATTTGACGTTTTTTCCCTTGCTTTGAAGACTCTAGGAGTGGAAGTACTTAGAGTAGGAGTCAAACTATCTTTGGAAATTAAACGTAGATTGTTGCATACCCAATGATATGAAAACATGCTGTAATGGTGTGGGAAACACACACATTTTCTGTTGGTGACTGGGGCGCTCGATGTGATCTCTGATTGCCACAAAGCCACGACTACCAAAGTAGACACGTTTTTGGCAAGGCTCGCAAAAAACACTTCAAAATTCGCCGTCTTTGTCATGTTTTCTTTTTACATCCGCGACTCTGCGGTCACACATTCCTTCTGCTGCCACTCGGTCTTCTAGTGGTTCACATACCTTTCTTTTTTTTTTTGTTTCGTTTGTTTGCACTCACTGGCGGCAAACTCTCACTGTGAATCGACGCCATGATGAGAAATGATACTGGAAGGAAACAGAATGAGATTACGCCGTTTGAGAACATTACCGACAGAGAAGAAATTTGCTGTGCAGACCAGTTGGATCGTTTCTGAGCATCATTCTTCCAATAATTTTTCGGCGGAGACTTTTTCTTTCGGCGGAGATGCGAAAAAATAACGGCGGAGGAGTTTTCATCCTGGTAGTGATGTCCAGTGACATGGAAGTGATGTGATTCTGTGATGATGTGATGGATTGAAGTAGTGACGTACAGTCAGATGGAAGTGATGATGTTTCTGTGATGTGATGGATTGAAGTAGTGACGTGCAGTGAGATGGAAGTGATGATGTCATTCTGTGATGATGTGAGGATTGAAGTAGTGACGTACAGTCAGATGGAAGTGATGATGTGATTCTGTGATGATGTGATGGATTGAAGTAGCGACGTGCAGCGAGATGGAAGTGATGATGTGATTCTGTGATGATGTGATGGATTGAAGTAGAGACGTGCAGTGAGATGGAAGTGATGATGTGATTCTGTGATGATGTGATGGATTGAAGTAGTGATGATGTGATTCTGTGATGATGTGATGGATTGAAGTAGTGACGTGCAGTCAGATGGAAGTGATGATGTGATTCTGTGATGGTGTGATGGATTGAAGTAGTGACGTGCAGTGAGATGGAAGTGATGATGTGATTCTGTGATGATGTGACGGATTGAAGTAGTGACATGGAAGTGATGATGTGATTCTGTGATGATGTGACGGACAGAAGTAGTGACATGGAAGTGATGTTTTCTGTAATGATGTGACGGACAGAAGTAGTGACATGGAAGTGATTGATGTGTTTTCTGTAATGATGTGACGGACAGAAGTAGTGACATGGAAGTGATGATGTGATTCTGTGATGATGTGACGGATTGAAGTAGTGACATGTAGTGACATGGAAGTTATGATGTGATTCTGTGATGATGTGACGGACAGAAGTAGTGACGTGTAGTGACATGGAAGTGATGATGTGATTCTGTAATGATGTGACGGACAGAAGTAGTAACGTGCAGTGACATGGAAGTGTTGATGTGATTCTGTGATGATGTGATGGATTAAAGTAGTGATGATGTGATTCTGTGATGATGTGATGGATTGAAGTAGAGACGTGCAGTGACATGGAAGTGATGATGTGATTCTGTGATGGAATGAAGTAGTGACGTGCAGTGAGATGGAAGTGATGATGTGTACAGACATTTAACATGGGGATAAACCTATGAAATGAGGACAAGATTGTGTTGAAAAAAACAGTTTCATGCTTCCAAGTGGTCACAGATGCCACCCTAAGGATAGAGGAACCATCCCAAGACCAACCCATGAAGTGAGCTGACCTGCCCCGGGGGGAGGGTCCTTCCCTGCCCCTCCAACTGCCAACCACTGTGCCTGCAATCTCCAGGTGGCCTCCACGATTGTCCAGGGGACAGCTGCCTGCATGCCACAAACACACACAAACACATAGAGGTCACACCTGACTTTACAAGACTGCCTTCATTTGCTGGAACACTATATGCCTATCAACTGATGTTAGCACAAAAAGTCTTCAATCTTGATACCATTCAGGCCACTTTCACATGACGAGATCAGATTTTCCCCCTTGCACTCCAACACTTGGGGGTGAATTCATGTAAGTCTTCCATGTCCCAAACTTCACACCACACTGGTAATGCCAAAGAAACACGTAAAGCTGTAAACCCACTGAAAAACTCATGTGAAAGTATCTTCTTCAATGTCTAATGTTTCAGCAGTTCCTTTTCCACCTACAAGTAGCCCAGCCCGTATGTAAGCCCAGCCCCATCAATACGATTAGTTTTAAACAATGTCATCTGACTTCACCCAACCTGGGGCAGCTGCATCTAGGCAGAACAGTGCACAAACCACATAAATACTTGAATGATGCCATATTCAATTTGGTTCGTGGCACAACTTAACAGATTACAATCTGATCTCAATCAACATCAAACAAATTCTTTGAAGAACTCAGAAATTGGAAAACTTTTTTTTTTCTTTTTTTTTTCTGTCCCATCTTCTCTACCACCTCAATGGCAGTGCACCCACGCCGCTCATTCCGACACTCCGCCAATGGCAGTGCACCCACGCCGCTCATTCCGACACTCCGCCAATGGCAGTGCACCCACGCCGCTCATTCCGACACTCCGCCAATGGCAGTGCACCCACGCCGCTCATTCCGACACTCCGCCAATGGCAGTGCACCCACGCCGCTCATTCCGACACTCCGCCAATGGCAGTGCACCCACGCCGCTCATTCCGACACTCCGCCAATGGCAGTGCACCCACGCCGCTCATTCCGACACTCCGTCAATGGCAGTGCACCCACGCCGCTCATTCCGACACTCCGCCAATGGCAGTGTACCCACGCCGCTCATTCCGACACTCCGCCAATGGCAGTGCACCCACGCCACTCATTCCGACACTCCGCCAATGGCAGTGCACCCACGCCGCTCATTCCGACACTCCGCCAATGGCAGTGCACCCACACCGCTCATTCCGACACTCCGCCAATGGCAGTGCACCCACGCCGCTCATTCCGACACTCCGCCAATGGCAGTGCACCACGCCGCTCATTCCGACACTCCGCCAATGGCAGTGCACCCACGCCGCTCATTCCGACACTCCGCCAACATCCACAGCCTGGTCAGGCCCACTGCAGCCCCGGCACTCCACAGGAGCAGTCAATGTCAAGTCGTCAAAAGGCAACTCACTGGAGGAGACATTGCACTGCTGCCGAGTCACTTCGGTGCTGTTCAGTGGCGCCTATTCTGATCCAACATACGCACGACACCACCTACTAAGCCCCCTACTGACGACAATAATTGCTTAGTCACGATAGCTGGCGTGAGTGTGCTCTCCTTCCGGAGAGTGCCACCACGTCTGTCCAATCACAGCCCCAACGGACTCGCCGATACCGGTGACCCCGACGGAACCAAACCAAGGCCACAGATGCGGACAGGACATCAAAACTGAGGTCACCATGACAGCAGGGCGTGAAGGGCCACAGAATTGTAGACTTTTTTTTCCCTTTATGCTGATCGATCAGAATGAAGGTGATGAAGATGATGCTACGGATTTCCATTCTGGTCTGAGACTGCGTGACAGGGCTGTATTCTACGCTTCCTTTCATAATATATCTCGGTGTCAACCAGGCCCAAGAGATACAGACACCTGTAGTGTTGGTCAGGAAATTAGAGCAACACTCTCAGAAAACGCATCCATTAAGTGGATGAAACTCGACTGTGTGGTCCCAGTCTTCCCAACTGAGCCCGTAGCAAACTCAACTCTTGGGTAGGAGCCAGTCGGGGAAGAAAAATCCCACATGACCCAGATGGGAATTGACCAGAGTCCGTGACGCCAACCACTTCGCCACAGCGGCTGGTAGAAATTGGAAAACTTTAACAAGCAAACAACATTGGGGGATGGAAGGGGAGGGGATGAAACTGCTGGGAAGTGCCTGAAAATATATGTTAAATAAACTCGTCCATAATTTCTTTCTTCACTGTGATACTAACTCATTTAGAATTCTTCATTCTCTGATGAAGCAGTAATTTAAATGAAAGTTAGTACACAAGAAACAAAACAGGAGTCAAAAAAAAAAAATCAATGTTACATCAAAACAAAACAAAAATGAACATACAATACAAGGAACACGAAGTAATGCCAATTTGAAATATAATTCAAGAGAAGTGAATTTTGGCAAACATACATTCACGCACGACACAACCATAAATAAAAATGCACTAAACAATACTCCCCAGACAGCAGTGGGCACAGACTGCTACATCAATACAGCAGCAAGAAAAAAAAAACATCAGGCTCTCTGCTCACCTAGAATGCCTCGTCCTCTGGCCACAGCTCTGGGACCCCCCGGCAACAGAGCGGGGCCCATGGGACCGTCCCCACGCCCATCACGATACATGGGTCCCGGGCCTGAGTAGGGGCCAGCCCTGTAGGGGTCCGGGTAAGAGTAGTAGGACGGGAGGGGAGGACGGGCAAAGTCCACGTGAAGGTTCTCCAGCACAGCCTGGCGTAGTCGCTCCAACCGCATCACCTGTTCCATCTGGATGTGGCCAACACACAAACATTACAACTTTATGACACTTACAGAGGAAATTCAAAACAAACCAATAAGCAGTCGCTTTTCAAACTGATAGCATAATTCATGAACACATAGCACAATCCATGAAGACATTTTGTTCTGCAATCAATTACGTAGCATTTAGCAGAAGTACATGAAGGGCTTTGACGTTTCAGCAAAAAGTATACATGAGAATCAGTAACAAAAGAATATTACAGACACATAAAAATCATAACTATTTAACAAAATAAAACACCTAAATTTGAGTGTTTCCATGAAAATCATAACTATTAAAACACAACACCTAAATTTGAGTGGTTCTAATCCCATCTTCTAAAACTGATATTTTAATAACACTACACAACACACACAAGCATTAGCTGACAAAATCAAGCTCTCCTGGCCAGTAGAAAAACCCTACACTGCTAGCATACTTACCATGCCAAACTGGTGTAAGCTGTGACCACTCCCTTGCAAACCCAATGACAATACACTTCAGAAGAGCCTCAGCTCACCAGCGCTACTCTAACTCTTAACACCTGAGCTTCAGGACTTTCCATCATCCTATGATCACTCTAGTTGTTATTTCTAATTACTTGCCTCCTTGTGCTGAATGGTCCTTGTAAACTGCTTTTTCTTTCTTTTTTTTTTCCTTTTTTGTAACTCCTTACCTACACTTCACTGGCTACTCACATTCGTTTTCCCTTGCTGATCTGCCATTTTTACCTTCCTGTCGTTTGCTTATTTCATGCATATACTCCCCTGACCTGTTGCTTCGGGCATCACTGATAACAGTCAAGTAAAAACAGAGGCTGTGAACAATGCTGCACTCAATACCTGTTAAGAAGTCAGCCTAATAGACGTACCAAGTTAGGGCACAGAGCCATGTTTAAATGAATGTGGTAATTTGGGAGAAAAGGATTGCTACAGTCTGTAGCCTTCTTCTTGATGTGATACTCCATTGCTACAGTCTGTAGCCTTCTTCTTGATGTGATACTCCATTGCTACAGTCTGTAGCCTTCTTCTTGATGTGATACTCCAACCGAAGTATCTGGTTGCAAAGTGAGATGACTGCCAACCTTGCGCTGAAGAGTGAAGAGATCAAAGTGAGATGACTGCCAACCTTGCGCTGAAGAGTGAAGAGATCAAAGTGAGATGACTGCCAACCTTGCGCTGAAGAGTGAAGAGATCAAAGTGAGATGACTGCCAACCTTGCGCTGAAGAGTGAAGAGATCAAAGCTGAGTACCAAATTCGTTCATTTTCCTTGTATGGTTTGTGTCTTGCCTGAAGAAGACCTAAGAGGTCGAAACGCATAAGTATCTTCTTCTTTTTTTAAAAGAGGAACTTCTCTCAGCCTACTTCCAATGATACTTCACCACTGTTATCAGTCACTACTTCCAATGATACTTCACCACTGTTATCAGTCACTACTTCCAATGATACTTCACCACTGTTATCAGTCACTACTTCCAATGATACTTCACCACTGTTATCAGTCACTACTTCCAATGATACTTCACCACTGTTATCAGTCACTACTTCCAATGATACTTCACCACTGTTATCAGTCACTACTTCCAATGATACTTCACCACTGTTATCAGTCACTACTTCCAATGATACTTCACCACTGTTATCAGTCACTACTTCCAATGATACTTCACCACTGTTATCAGTCACTACTTCCAATGAACCACTGCTATCGGTCACTACTTCCAATGATACTTCACCACTGTTATCAGTGACTACTTCCAATGATACTTCACCACTGCTATCAGTGAATGTCTCAGAGCCTCCTGGCTGCACAGGGCACTCAACCATTGAGATTCCCCACAGCTGGGGCACAGCATTATGGAAGACAAAGCCAATCCCTTTTTTCTGCTGCCTCAACCTTCCCCGGAAAAAGTCAGGTACCCCTTTACTTCTGGGTGGACAGAGGAGGTTTTCAGGTACCCCTTTACTTCTGGGTGGACAGAGGAGGTTTTCAGGTACCCCTTTACTTCTGGGTGGACAGAGGAGGTTTTCAGGTACCCCTTTACTTCTGGGTGGACAAAGGAGGTTTTCAGGTACCCCTTTACTTCTGGGTGGACAGAGGAGGTTTTCAGGTACCCCTTTACTTCTGGGTGGACAGAGGAGGTTTTCAAGCCAAAAAAATGTGCCCCACAAGTGATGAGCACTGACGACTATAAACTTCACAGTCAAACACATTAACAATGGGTATGCTCACAGACAAAATGTTCCCAAAACTCACATCTTCAGTACAAATGGAGTCTTAACTGGGAGATAAACATGGCATGGAAACAGAGTATGTCCAGGAAAAGAAAGCCCTGAATATGCAGGAAGCCCTAATTGTGATAAAAGTATGGTATGGAAACACATCAACTGTCCAAGCACCAGTCTTTTACATACAGGGAATCCTGCTTGGGAGTTTTGTTACGCACACTGATGAAAATGTCCAAGGACAAAGTCTTTACTGGAAGGGAGTGTTCACTCAAAGGGGGAGGGGGTGTTCTTTAGAGCTATCTGACCTGTCCGTCGCACAGGTCCACCAGACTGATGTTGCTGTTGGCACGAAGCAGTTTGTGGTGGAACAGCTTGCCGTCAAAGAAGGCCCACGGAACGCACATAGGGGCAGGCACTGGAGCGCCACATACATCGTTGGCAAGCAGCGCAGTTTCCACGCCAGACATGAACAGAGACGCCAGCTGTACGCCCCGACCCAGGATCGTTGGCAGCTGTTTTCAACAGACACAAAAAGAAAAGAAAAACAATCACTTTTTTTTTTTTTCAAATCTGAGCCATATGCACACCTGTTTACCCCAAATTCATGTACCTGTAATATCTCAGACAAAAACCTGTAATTTGAAAAAAAAAAAACCGTTATCTTCATTATCGCAATACTTTCGGAACTTTTGAAGATTTGGAAGAGCCAGCCGTTGGCGCGTATGACCGCTTCGTCGCCATCTTTGACAAGGTAAAAGACACAAGGCACCCTGGGATATGGCTTCTTACTGCTTTTGACTGAAACGGCAGCAGACAAAACTTCGCGTTTAACAATTTTCTTTCTGTGATTTTTTTTCCCCGGAATTTTTTTTTGGGGGGGGGGGAGCGGCCGCAATTGCCATAATTTCGATTTTTTTCCCGTAAAAATTACGGCAAAATCATAAGGGAAAACAGGTCTGCATATGTCTTCCAATGAAAAGGCCATCACAAAAATTTTTGCTAGTAAAAAGAGAAAAGAACGGATATATTATTCACCATCTTGCTAAGTGGTTTCCATATTTTCCCCCGACTCTTCAAGTGGAATTTTGAAAGCACCACCCCCCCCACCCCCCCCCCACCCCCCCTATTTCGGCTGTATTTCCACATTTCAAAATTGCATCTGTATTACTTTTAACAAGTTCCATGAATGCCTAAGCAGGACAAATGCGTTCTTTTGATGTTGCCGACGTGGAGTCAAGTCAATGGAGGGCGTGGTTCTATAATGGCGGTGATGCTGAAGTGTGGTGGTTCACAGGTGAGGACATGCAGCTTCTGCAGACTCCTGTCCTCTTTTTCCAAACTTGGCACACAGACATGTATCTCTTCTCCAAGGTTGCTGAGGAACCATTTTGTTTTACTTTTATTTTTTTTCTGGCCTCCAACCTCGTCTTGTTTTTCCTCACTTTTCAGCAGCCTTTTCCACAGATGGGCCAGGGACACAAAGTTTACTCTCTTTCACCAACAGGCACATTTCCTCTTTGTTAAGTGGACATGAGATTGTGAAGATTGAGGTGGTTTTGCGGTTTGTTGAGAACAAACCCAAGAACTAAAACTGTGTAAGAGTTTGTAAGGACCAGGGAATTTTATCAGCTACATCTTAGTGAGGCATTATTTGAGGCCAACTTTATGAGAAAAAAAAAGAAGTAGTAAAAAACATGTTGTCTTGACCAGTTGTGCGTCACAGCTGTACGAACATGTTGTCTTGACAACAGACAAAAAACAAAGTTACGTCAATTTTTTTTTTCAATCAGAAAAAAACATATGCTACTGAAACTGATTACCTGTAAGAAAACAACTGTAAAAAACATATGCTACTGAAACTGATTACCTGTAAGAAAATAACTGTAAAAAACATATGCTACTGAAACTGATTACCTGTAAGAAAATAACTGTAAAAACCAAAAAGCAAACACAATGTAAACAAACAACAGTCATGAACTGGCCAGCATTTAGGAAAGCTCAATACATACAATGTAAATAAACAACAGTCATGAACTGGCCAGCATTTAGGAAAGCTCAATACATACAATGTAAATAAACAACAGTCATGAACTGGCCAGCATTTAGGAAAGCTCAATACATACAATGACAAGAAAAGTGCATCGTTTCTGCAAACAGGGCTTTCAAACTGCCACGCTTGGCAAAATCTGACATCATACAGTATAAGACTTCACTTAACGTTTTCATAAAAAGTTGACGACTTGATACTCAGTTTCAATCCTCTAGTCGATGTCCCCTGAAGAAGACCCGAAGAAGGTAAAACTGTTGGGAATACTTGATGCTGAATGACCTAGATAGATACAGACACCAGAACTAGGATTAACAATGACATGACAAGTACAGACAACACTGTAACTCAGCATGGAACTGACCTTGAGATCTTGCATGGTCTGTTCATCGTGGAGCAAGGAGGACACAGCCATGGCCAGGAATGCGTCCAACTCCTGTCGTTGCAACACCTGCCCATACTGCATCATGTACCTGGACAAAGACCATGCCACACAGTCCATCAACAATCAACTCCTGTCGTTGCAACACCTGCCCATACTGCATCATGTACCTGGACAAAGACCATTCCACACAGTCCATCAACAATCAATTCCTTGACTGTCTCACCCATCACTGACCTGTTTTGAGTGTGAGTGTGAGTGTGTGTGTTTTAATAAGTAAATAAATAGAGAGAGAGAGAGAGAGAGAGAGAGAGAGAGAGATAGACAGATTTATTTTCCAGGCACCCCAATATAGAACCCTTACACTTTTGTTAAAAACTGCTCAACAAACTACAGAGAGGGAGTGCTCCAAAACACTCCTCTCAGGTGATAATCAAGTTGGTCTACCTAACCTACACGTAAACATGTGTTGGGAACAGGAATGACGCTCTGCCCAGATAATGTACAAGTGCAGGTTGTGTACACGACATACATTTAAGCAATGTCGTCAATGAAATTGGCACAAAACTGTACTGATCAATCAGTTCCAATGGTGGTTGCTGAAGTTTTGTGGAGGAAGAAAAGCAGCTATTTCGACATGAATTTCATCCAAACTGCAATGTATTGTACAAATATAGAGAAGATGACAGTTGACACCAATGTGTTTCAACGTGACTTGGAACAGAAACGAATTCATTTTGCAAAACACAACACCAGCAGAGCCAACTTGACTGAGCTGGAGAACTTCTGGTTTTGTGGTCTCCTGACTGTCAAAGTTTGTTTCCAAACCTGATCGATTCAGTGGTGAAATTACTGATCGAAATGATCGAAACAGCTTCGTCCGATTATAAAAGAGCAGGTGGTCAACTCCGTACAAAAATTTGGCATCTTTTTACTCATTTGAATATCCATGAAAATGTCCGCAGTTTGCACAACAATAAACATGACCATCAAATTCTGCCACATCATGCTGAATAAAGATCGTAGCAGAAATGGAAATGTCTGCAGCTGTGTCTGGCCACAAACAACTGACCTCACCGAGGTCTCAGATCATGGGCCGGCGAGCTGCTGAATCTAGATCAATTCACATGTATGCAGATTTTTCTCCACATTTTGACAAGCTCTTTTTGTTTTTGTTTTTTGTTTTTTTTCCAAAGCAATATGGGGAGTTTGTGTTATACTCCCTGTTTGGCTAATATACTTACCATGTCAGACCATAGCATTCTATGGCAGTTAGCCAGCTGTCAGGCCGAATTTTTCCGTGGCCAATGCAGTCATAAGACAGTCACGTGACGTCCCCACTTCTGCCCCCGGAAGAAGCCGGTGTCAACTTCCTCTACCTCATTCAGCGAGGCCTGTGTGTAAGGTAACCCCGAGAACCTTGGCGCTAGAGGGGAAGGTAGGGAGGGCATTAGAGTCTGACATGGTAAGTATATTAGCCAAACAGGGAGTATAACACAAACTCGCCATTTTGGCGTCATATACTGTACCATGTCAGACCATAGCAGAATTTAAAGGAATCGGAGGGGGGCGAGCGCCCTAGTGGTTCTTGGGGTTGGCCGATACGGCTGCATTGGCCGCCACAAAGGAGATCCCCTTAGAACCATCAGCTCTGGTCATGCCGATATCCCTCAAGTAAAAGTTAATGAAGGGATTTTCCGAACGCCAGTATGCTGCTTCCAGAAGGTGGCGCACGGGGACAGAGTACTGGAGCGCTGTGGAAGTGGCCAGTGCTCTGACCTCGTGGGCCCTGGGTGATTGGACGGGGAGATCTTTGTGAGCCTGAGCATAGGCAGATCTCACCGTCTTGGAGAGCCACCTAGAAATAGTTCCCGCCAAGATGTCTTTAGTATTGTTGGGTCGAGTGAGATAAGGAGTCGCCTCTGGGAGGCGCGCCTGGGGCGTGTGCGCTCCCAGTCGTATCTGAGACACCTGGAAGGGCAAAGGTCCATGTCTCCACCTTTCTCTCCCTTTCCCAAGATATCCGTCAGGGCGCGGATGACGAGGAAGGGAGAGGGGTGCCCGGTTCCTGATTCTTAGCCAAGAACTCTGGAAGGAACTTGAGAGAGACTGAGCCGTTCCTGTGGAAGGCGATATCTCTGGGATCACCGCTGAGGGCGTGAATCTCACTTCGTCTTCTGGCCGAGGCCAGGGCGAGGAGAAAGGTGGTCTTAAAAGAGAGAAGGTCAAACGGAATAGATGCAATGGGTTCAAAAGGGGGCTTTCTGTGGGTGTCGAGGACGATAAAAAGGTCCCAAAGGGAGATCCGCCTAGGGGACTGAGCTTCCCGTAGAGCAACTCCTCCAGAGACCTCTCTGAGCAGGAAGTCATTGTCAAAAGACGGACCGCCCAGTTGGCGAATGGTGGTGCAGATAGCTGATCTGTAGCCCCGAATGGAGCCAGCCGACAGCTTAACCCTCTAGCGCCTGAAAGTACTTCTAGCCTAAAGAAAATTATTTTCTGTGCAAAAATAATATCAGTCAGGGACAAGAAACACGTTTCTGGGGTTATTTTCTGTCAAAAGCAAAAAAAAGACAAATTTAGAAAAATTATCATGCATGATAAGTTAGGTTTTTGTTGCACAAAGACTGATTTTATCATATATGATAAATTGCCTCAGGTACACAATTCATTGAGAGTTAACTCAGATGTCATTTCACAAATTGTTAATCTGTAATGTTAATTCTTCTTCAAGTGTTTTTGGGGTGAGTTTCAATCTCATTTCAGCAAATGGAACTCTGCAAAGCAGTTCCTGTCCTTGTTGAAACATAGGTTCACTTTGCACTTTGGACATGAGACATAGGTCAGGCTCTGGCAGTTCCTGTTCTTGCATGACGTCCTTCCACTGTTTCACTGGGGCAGGTGGGCAACACCATCCAGGCGGACATCAGGGGTGGGAACGAACTGCCTGACGATCTTGGCTGGAGGTGGTGATGTCATGCAGCCGCTCAGGCGACCAACTGTTTTCTTCATCAGCACCAGCGCGTCTGCAATCTGGCTCTGGAATATGCTGAGCTTTATTGGCTTGAGTGCTCGTAAGGAGTCAAATTTCCATCTTCGGGAGCATCATCTGCCTTCCCTTTCAATCTATTGTCTGCTGGAGGATCGAAAGGCGTGTCCGTCCACATGGGATCATTGTTGAGGGCTGCAGCAAGTTCCTCTACCTCATCAGGAGTGATGTCAACAACTTGTTGACCTATGAGGTCAGCCAACGGAATATTATCCAGATCATCTCCAGTGTCCCTGGCCACCAGCTGGGCTAAGGGAAGGTCATCTTCAACAAGCGTTGCTCTTCATAGACTTGCCAGGGGAATGTCGTCATCAACATCACTGGTAGATCCGCTTGTAGACGGCTCATTTCTTTTTCAGTTCACCTGATGCTGCTTTCTTTTCTTTAGCACCTTTTTTCGCCCTTTGATAAGCATTTCTTCATCTTCATCACCTTCGGGATCGCCGTATCCTGGCCTCCACTCATCTCCGCTGCTGTCAGTGGGGTCAAAATCACTCACGTCACCCGCCACAAACCGGCAAATATTCGTCACGGGAACATTAGTTGTCATGTTGAAAACAGATAGCACATCCAGGTTTTACCGTCTTTCCTTTGTAATTCAGACATAATATGGAACATACCAATACACAAACATAAAAATACATAGTTCTGAATCAAAAGAATAATGGAAAGCAAACACCAAAACCAGCTCTTAAACAGCTAGAAAAATGCACTTGCAACCTCTAAAGCCGTTCTTATCATTTCTGATAAATGGCTGACGAGTTGTCTTTCCCTGAAGTTTCCACAAAACACCTTCTTATCACATATGATAAACCTTTTTTATGCCATTTTTATGACAAACAGCAATCCGTTTCAAATAAAATCATTGTATGTTCAAAATGTATACATGATCATGCGCTTAATAAGCCCGATTAAAAATAGATTTATACTCGCATGTCTGTGTTGCAGAGACTCAAAAACAGAAGATCATGAGAATGTTGGTACTAGCAAGCAGTCACTGTAGAAAGGGAAGTGTGGGGAATAAGGAACACGTGGTTAGGGGATGGTAGCACAGCAGCGGTGTCGGTTTCACACGTCTGGAACCAGCTAACTGAGATGGGAGTGTCAGATATCGTTGAGGTATGTGCCACAGGCGCTTTAATTGGGTTTTCATATCTGTAGCAGTCGGCGCTAGAGGGTTAAGGGAGGAAGATAGGTGGGAGAGGAAATTGCCTATCTGGATGTTGGAGGGGCAGTCCTGGGGAACCGAGTTATCTAAGCACCAGGCTACCCATTTCTCCCAACGGTAATTGTAGAGGGACTCGGTGCTGTCTCTGCGAGACGCCTAGGCTAAGTCCCGTAGTCCCTGAGAGGCCCCTGCCCCGGCTAGTGTGTCTAGGACGGACTGGGGCCTGTCCAAGTGGGGAGTGGATGAAGATGTTCACAGTTGGGCTGGCATAGCAGCCACGCGTGTAGGCGAAGCATCTTGGGATTGGAGTGAGGAAGACCCGAGCGGGGTTGTCTCAGCATGTCCCACCGAGGGCCGAGCCATGGGTGAGGGACTTGAGGTCCGGGAACCAAGACTGGGTCGGCCACCACGGGGTTACGAGGATCAGCCTGGGTTTTTCCAGCCTCGCTTTCCTGATCACCTTGTGTAGGATGGGAAAGGGGGGAAAGGCGTACGCCAGTAGGCCCGTCCAGGGGAGGGAGAGCGCATCGACTGCATACGCCTGGGGGTCTGGAACGGGGGAGACGTACAGGGGCAGGCGATGGTTGAACCTGGTGGCAAACAGGTCGATCATGGGCACAAACCAATGTTCCCACACCACAGACAGGGTTAGTCTGTTGAGGGTCCACTCCGTGTGGAGGAGAGACTTCGACCGGCTGAGGGAATCCGCAAGGATGTTGCGTGTTCCTGCTATGTGTCTCGCGCGGAGGGTGATCCCCCGCGCGTGACACCAGCGAAGGAGGGCCTCTGTCCTCAGGGAGAGGCTGATGGAGCGTCCCCCCCCACCCCACCCCCAACCCCCGTTGACATAGCAAGCTACCGACGTGTTGTCCGTGAGGAGGAGAACAAGTCGGTGACCGACCTTGTGCTGGAAGTAGAGAAGGGCTAGCCTGACCGCTTCCAGCTCAAAGATGTTGATGTGGAGGCGTGCAGTTTGTGAGTCCCACTCCCCTGAGGCATGACCGTCCTCCAAGTGGGCCCCCCAGCCCAAGTTGGAGGCGTCTGTGTACAGTTCCAGTGGTTGGGTTGGGAGGGAGATGGGGACCCCGGTTGAGAGAGTGCCTGGATTGAGCCACTCCTCTATCACCGAAATAAACCAGTGTCCGAGGGGAATGACCTGGTCCCAGCAGTCGGAGGTCTGCGACCAACGTCGGCGGAACTCCCTCTGAAGTTGGTGTTTGGGGACCCGCCCCAGGGGAATGAGGGGAGACAGGGACTCCATCATTCCTAGGAGGGAGGACAGGTTCTGGCCGAGGTGTGGGGTGCCTGCGATAGGTGGGAGATGAGGTCCACTATGCGTGTGGACCTCTCCGGGGTCGGGGAGACTATCATGGAGATTGTGTCGAAACTCATTCCCAGGAAGGAGAACCTCTGGCTGGGAGTGAGTTCGCACTTGTTGGTGTTTGTGACAAACCCCAGTGTGGAGCAAAGACTCAGGAGGCGGGTGGTGTGGGCTTGGCACTGGGCCCGGGAGGGGGCCAAGACGAGCCAGTCGTCCAGGTACACTAGGAGGCAGATGTCCTCCTGCCTGGCTAGGGAGGTCATCTCCTTGACAACCTTCGTGAAGAGGAAGGGTGTCAGTGAGAGGCCGAAAGGGAGGGCCCTGAACTGGAACACTCGGCCCTGCCAGACGAACCGTAGGAATCGTCTGTGGGCTGGGTGAATCAGGATCTGAAAGTACGCGTCTTTCAGGTCTATGGATGTGGCCCAGTCGAGATGATGGATGGCACACTTCTATCACAGTATGACACGCTTTGGTCATTAACACTGATGTGTTTACAATCCTGGGTGAAACTCAACAATTCTCAAAACGCTTGACAGGTGGAGATCCAAAGTCTATGCATTACCTTCTATCTAACTGAATTCTGGTTCACAGCAAACCCACACATGTTCCCATGCCTCTGACACACATTCCATCCAATCGCTCTCACACCCACCTTAGCACACAGACCATCAGCACCATATGTTGAGGCACGTATTGCGAGTTGAACACCAGGTTGGTGTCACTGTGCATGATAGTGAGGAAGGCCCTCATGCGCCGGCTCTTGTCGTCGTCGTTCTTGCCCAGCCACATGCGCTCAATGCTGGGCACCTTCCACTCCACAGGCCGGGCAACCACCGTCTTGTACACTGGACGACCATTGGCCCGCTGCGGCATCCACTCCTTCACCGACACCTCAAAGGTTCGTGGTGGGGGCGTCTCACCTGCACACAACAATGTACACATGACAACGCCATGTGGGAAGCCCCAGTCTGCAAGATGCTCTTCTGTAGTCCTGACCGCAAGTACCGCGTTTAAGGTTTGAATTATTTGGGAAAAGAAGTTGGGCAAAACAAAACAGCTGAGAACTCTGAACAAACGAGTCCATGAGCTGACTCAAAAACCAAAACAAAATCTCTGAAAAAAAGGACATAGTTCAGGGGGCCGTTTAAGCCCTGGTAGGTCCAAAGACAACACCCCCTTGGGGGGGCTCAGGGGGCTTTCCCCCTTCCCATCCCCTTCCCTGCACAAATTAATCATAAGCATTTTTGAAAATCCTTCCAAGGCCTCTTATGGAAAGCAAACTACCATGCAAATGAACCAAAAGTTTCAGTTTCAGTTTCATCAAGGAGGCGTCACTGCGTGTGGACTGGTCCATATACGCTACACCACATCCGCTAAGTTTTGAGACCACACTACGCATGATTTGATGCCGATGGATAAATGAATTAACAACAAAGATGAGACCATTGAAGAAGCGGGTCTTGTGGCTACGAATCAGCGGATGTCTGACCTACGCATTAGCCCAATGCGCTGGTCAAACCTGGAGTGCCTAACTACCTTTTTTTTTTTTTAACATGTGTTTGTAGTGGATGTACGTGTGTATGATGTGTGGGCATGGGCCCTTGTGTGTGTGTGGACGCATATATGTGTGTGTGTGTGTGTGTGTGTGTGTGTGTGTGTGTGTGTGTGTGTGTGCATGTATGTGTGTGCGCGCAGGCATGTGTGTGTGTGTGTGTGTGTGTGTGTGTGTGTGTGTGTGTCATTCATTTAACGTCTTTCCACTAAACGTGATATTAGACGGAAAAAAAAAATTGTGCCGAAAGAGTGAGATGGGGAAAGAAAGAGCATATGTGCTTATGCTTGTGCACGCACACGTATGTGTGCATGTGCGTGTGCACGTATGTGTGCATGTGCGTGTGCTCGTGTGTGTGTATGCGAGTATGTTTGTGTGCATATGTGTGTGCTTATATGAGTGCTTATATGAATAATAATGGTAATTACAAAACACTTGAATTTTTCAAATAAGTTTGAAAGGGAAAAAAGCTAAAATTTTAACAAAACTAATTAACAACCATCTAGGCACAGAAACTTAACCTTTCTCAGTCCTTGTCACTTTTGAGCTTTGTACATTATTCCATCTTCCCTCCCCACACATATCCCCCATCCCCGCCCCACACACAAAAAAAGGAACCTATAAATACTTCCCCAATGGAGTGCGCTCCAAGCATACAAAAAACTCATGTTAGAGCTGGTGTCTCAAAGATGGCCTGTGCACTATTTTGCCTCAACACTGGAATTATTTTTTTCATGTCTTGACATGTAACAATATGATCACGTGTTATTTTCTTTTTACATAAACATACTATGTTTTTAACATATTTTGTTTTAAAAGCATCAAGTTTCCACCTATACATCAATGAAAGTATATTTTTATTTAAACTAAAATCATGTTGAATGATTTTAATATCAAATGAAAGTTTTCGAAATATATGTTTTAACTAAATTGCACTGCTCATGTACCGATAAGGGTAGGTTAAGATCTTCAGAACCACAGATATGTTTTGCTCCACGCTTAGCTGCCCTATCTACTTTATCATTGTAATAAAAGGAACAGTGTGAAGGAATCCAACAAAAAGATAGTTGGGTGCCTCCTTCAATAAGCATATGGATCAAACAGCTTATCTCAATAATCATTTCAGGCCTAGTATGCAAATTAAAATCTTTTATTGCCTGAAGGACTGATTTTGAATCTACACAAAACAGAGCTTGAAATATTGTTTTGGGGAAATTTAAAAGGTAATTCAAAGCCATGAGTATTGCTGTTAATTCAGCTGTAAATATGGATATGTTACATCCAATGTAAAAAGATTTCTCCACCCTCAAGTCAGGGATTAAGAATGCACAACCGGTGTGCTTACCAATACATGAACCATCTGTGTATATTTTTAATTGGTTAGTGTATTTCTCGTCCATATGACACTTAGTATAACTTGCTAGCATATTGATATTTTCATCTTTTTTGATGTTGGTGTGATCAATATCAAAATGGGCTTTTTTAAGTTCCCATGGTGGAATAGGACAAAAAGATGGTCTGGGAGAGAAATTTTCTTTTTCTAAAGAAACCCCAGAATCTGAAATTATTTTTGATGTATAAGTTGCTATAGTTATTTGAGAAGTTATAGACTTTGCTCTTTTCGGAAAATCAAAATCTGATCTTATTTTGATTTCTGATTTAATGTGTTTTTTTCTAGCTGTACTTTTAATGACAAATTTACAACATGTTAAATCTCATGTTAAATCTCATGTTAAATGTGTGTGTGTGTGTGTGTGTGTGTGTGTGTGTGTGTGTGTGTGTGTGTGTGTATGTGTGTGTGTGTGTGTGTGTGTGTGTGCCTGCATGTATGTGCGTGTGTGTGTGCGTGCAGAAGTGCGTATGCGTGTGCGTGTGTGCGTGCGTAATTTGTGTGTTTGTATGAGCACACGTATCTGCATATAGGCTATATGTGCACATATCTGTGTGAATGTGTGTGTCTTTGTATGTGTGCGCTTATGTGTATGTGTGTGTGTGTGTGTGCGCACGTGTGTCGATGTGGACGTGCACATGCAAACATGTGTATATGTGTGTGCGTGTGTGTGCAAGTTGTGACTGCGTGCATGAATGTTCACGCGCACACATACACATAACAATAAGAACAACTCCTCCCCCTCACACACATCCCACGCGCGCGCACACACACACACACACACACACACACACACACACACACACACACACACACACACACATGTGAACCAAAAGGAAATGACATACTGTTATCAACCTCCTTGTGTATACTGCAGTTCCTTGATTTAATATTTCAACTTCAGTTTATGGTGTTCAAATGCTTCGGCTGTTTGGATGATCCCTGGAGTCTTTTAGCCAGGGTACGACGACAACAACAACATTAACAACAACTGCCATCCGATGCATTAATTACAAACTTATTCAAAGTCAAACAACAACATCAGCTGACTGTCAACACTCCCTTTCTCTTTACACAGCATCATAAGACAAAGTAAAAGACTTCCTGTTCACCAAACCACACATGCAGAAGACAGAGAAAGGCCAGCTACAAAGAGAAAGAGAAAGAGCCTGAGGAGAAAGGCCAGCTACAAAGAGAAAGAGCCTGAGGAGAAAGGCCAGCTACAAAGAGAAAGAGAAAGAGCCTGAGGAGAAAGGCCAGCTACAAAGAGAAAGAGCCTGAGGAGAAAGGCCAACTACAAAGAGAAAGAGAAAGAGCCTGAGGAGAAAGGCCAGCTACAAAGAGAAAGAGAAAGAGCCTGAGGAGAAAGGCCAGCTACAAAGAGAAAGAGAAAGAGCCTGAGGAGAAAGGCCAGCTACAAAGAGAAAGAGCCTGAGGAGAAAGGCCAGCTACAAAGAAAGAGAAAGAGCCTGAGGAGAAAGGCCAGCTACAAAGAGAAAGAGAAAGAGCCTGAGGAGAAAGGCCAGCTACAAAGAAAGAGAAAGAGCCTGAGGAGAAAGGCCAGCTACAAAGAGAAAGAGCCTGAGGAGAAAGGCCAGCTACAAAGAGAAAGAGCCTGAGGAGAAAGGCCAGCTACAAAGAGAAAGAGCCTGAGGAGAAAGGCCAGCTACAAAGAAAGAGAAAGAGCCTGAGGAGAAAGGCCAGCTACAAGAGAAAGAGAAAGAGCCTGAGGCCAAAGGCCAGCTACAAAGAAAGAGAAAGAGCCTGAGGCCAAAGGCCAGCTACAAAGAGAAAGAGAAAGAGCCTGAGGAGAAGGCCAGCTACAAAGAGAAAGAGAAAGAGCCTGAGGAGAAAGGCCAGCTACAAAGAAAGAGAAAGAGCCTGAGGAGAAAGGCAGCTACAAAAGAGAAAGAGCCTGAGGAGAAAGGCCAGCTACAAAGAAAGAGAAAGAGCCTGAGGAGAAAGGCCAGCTACAAAGAAAGAGAAAGAGCCTGAGGAGAAAGGCCAGCTACAAAGAAAGAGAAAGAGCCTGAGGAGAAAGGCCAGCTACAAAGAGAAAGAGAAAGAGCCTGAGGAGAAAGGCCAGCTACAAAGAGAAAGAGAAAGAGCCTGAGGAGAAAGGCCAGCTACAAAGAGAAAGAGAAAGAGCCTGAGGAGAAAGGCCAGCAACAAAGAGAAAGAGAAAGAGCCTGAGGAGAAAGGCCAGCTACAAAGAGAAAGAGAAAGAGCCTGAGGAGAAAGGCCAGCTACAAAGAGAAAGAGAAAGAGCCTGAGGAGAGAGGCCAGCTTCAAAGAGAAAGAGAAAGAGCCTGAGGAGAAAGGCCAGCTACAAAGAGAAAGAGAAAGAGCCTGAGGAGTTCACCTTTCTCTTTGTAAGTGTTCTCGTGGACGATTTTCAGTTTGTTGAGGTTGAAGAGAACGGAGTAGATTGCCGGGCGGACTGGTCTGTACAGATCTGTGTAGGAGGGCAGTTCACGGCTGAACTCATCTTCCAGAGTCACGGGCAGCTTGACTTCATTCTGCAAAAGGACATCGATCAACATCTGTAGCCATTTCTTCTTCACTTTTCTCCTTCTCATCTTGCTAACCCCTCTTTTTCTGAATGCAACAAGACTTAAATAAAGTGAAAATGATGCACTGATAAGGGAGGCAATTTCAATCAATGGATATCTGAAGATACTTGGACCAGGGAGGGGACGGAAAGGCGGACTGCCCCAGCTTCAGGCATCCGTCAATAAATATCAATCAATTTACGCCCTAGCGAAAGATTTCCCATCAAACCAAACTGTACAAAAACAAGAACTTTTTTCTTTTTTTGTTCTTGTTGCGACCATATCATTTTCTTTTCCCTCCCCAGTAATACTTCCACACAACTCATAGTGGCAAGCTCATGGACAACCAGATCCAGCTTTTTTAATAATAATAATAATGTTAATTTATATAGCGCCTATTCTCTATAATTTAGGGCTCTAAGCGCTTTACATTACCAACAACACACACACACAGACACACACACACGTGTACGCAGGACCGCGCGCACACACACCCACGCTCTCAGACACCTGCGCGCACACACGCAAGCACTCACACCAACACGGCCTGCACGTACAAGCAACACAACCGTCAGGCACTCACGCATGCACACAAAAACCCACTCAAGGTGGATTGGGAAGTGGGGGTGGCTGGGGGGGGGGGGGGGGGGGGGGGGGGGTGTTACGACCGATGAAAGAAGTTAGTTTTGACAGCAGATTTGAATGTTGTAGCCCCTGCATTTTTTAACCGTCTACTTTAGTCGAATGATTGTCCATATTCTGTAGATCAGCCAAAAGTCAAACTCATTCTACTGTGAAATACACTGACCACCAAAAAAAGTGGTTATGACACCCCCCCCCCCCCCACCCCCCCTCTGAAGCAGCACTGCGGACATGTCCTGATCAGCCCCACCTTCAGTGCCATGACCTACCCGAGTCAGAAGCTCTAAGACCATGGGATGCATCAGGCCTTTCTGATGACCTACCCGAGTCAGAAGCTGGCAGACCATGGGATGCATCAGGCCTTTCTGATGACCTACTGAGTCAGAAGCTGGCAGACCATGGGATGCATCAGGCCTTTCTGATGACCTACCTGAGTTAGAAGCTCTAAGACCATGGGATGTATCAGGCCTTTCTGATGACCTACCCGAGTCAGAAGCTGGCAGACCATGGGATGCATCAGGCCTTTCTGATGACCTACCTGAGTCAGAAGCTCTAAGACCATGGGATGCACCAGGCCTTTCTGATGACCTACCTGAGTCAGAAGCTGGCAGACCATGGGATGCATCAGGCCTTTCTGATGACCTACCTGAGTCAGAAGCTGGCAGACCATGGGATGCATCAGGCCTTTCTGATGACCTACCTGAGTCAGAAGCTGGTAGACATGGGATGCATCAGGCCTTTCTGATGTCGCTCACTGGCAATGTTCAGGATCTCTGTGGTCACCATGGGCACTTTGAGGTCCTTCTTGTTGGGACTCCGTCAACTGCCCACACCATTTTTACACAACTGTCACTTTCAGACCTGATTTTCCTGGTTTTCTTATGAACTGCAATGAAAATGTTTTATCACACACTGTGCTCGACTTTTTTTTCTTAAAGCACAAAATCAGGCAGAAGTGTGATAAATTCAAGCCGAGTATAACAACTCACTCTCAAAGTGTAATAACTGGCCGCTTCCTCATCAACATTCCTCACTTCCGCTTCAGAACAACTGCTCAATGCTTTTTCTGTTCTAACATCTCTCAGTTGGAACCAACTTCTGTACTCTGTGAGACATTCAGTGCGAGTGAGCGAGCGAGCATGCGTGTGTGTGCTTGTGAGTGCGTATGTGTCTGTTCATATGCCACAGCCGGCCAGCTCTACAAAGTAAAGGAACTGACCTCCAGTTTCACTTCCTCCCTTTCCATTAGATTCCTGCAAGAAAAAGAATAACATGGAATAAATATCTTTATCTACATTACTCTCAAAAACTATATTCAAGGCACAGCAACCACTCGAAGCACACACACACACACTTTTGTACAAACGCATTGGGACGAATTAGATTAGAACTAGGTTGCCAAAAGCTTGTATCATACTGTCCACTCAAGGCTAAAGGAATTGTTCATAATGCATGTACACACACACACACACACCCACACACACACACACACACACACACACACACACACACACACACACAATCTCTTCACTAGCTACGAAATTTCAAATGTAGCCAGCATTTTCAACTATGAAAACTATGAACGGACCTCCATTTTTCATATTCAAGATAGCAATTTTACTTTTGTTTTTAAGTGAAATAATTCAGCATTCTATTAGCTTAACTATTACCCGTACCACTTGAGCTGTTCGGGGATCATGATCAGGTAACACAGCCCCCAACTTTGAGATTCCAGGTGCTGCAACACAACAGGTAATGTCAAAGCACTGTTATCATCCAACTGGGACATTATATCCTATCTGAAACAGTGTGCAATATGACCATCTAACTTTAAGATTCCCAATATTATAACACATCACCGCACACATCACATCAATACACCGATTAAAAAAAAACTTCAGGCTTCTACCTGCCAGTCTCACTTGTTTCAACAGTAAACAAAATTTTATAAAAACTATGCAAATGCATAATAAATTTTACATTGTCTTTAAAATGACAGGTATTAATTCCAGAAATGTCCAAAATGGATGCATCATATAAAATACCATCTACATTATATAACAATGCAATAAATTAACACATGCACGTCAAAGTTTGCTGATGATGCACATCTGGATAACGTCAGTAAAATATACAGCCAGTCAAGGAAAGAGCAGGATACCAAATGCCTGTCACAACTAGGTCACTTACAGCACAGATGCACACTTCACCCCACTAGACCTACTAAGACTATACAGTACACTACAGACGGCCCTTCTCCACCCATCCTTCACCTTCATCATCTCCCTCCACCCATCCTTCACCTTCATCATCTCTCTCCACCCATCCTTCACCATCATCATCTCTCTCCACCCATCCTTCACCTTCATCATCTCCCTCCACCCATCCTTCACCTTCATCATCTCCCTCCACCCACCCATCACCTTCATCATCTCTCTCCACACATCCTTCACCTTCATCATCTCTCTCACCCATCCTTCACCTTCACTATCTCTCTCCACCCATCCTTCACCTTCATCATCTCTCTCCACCCATCCTTCACCATCTCTCTCCACCCATCCTTCACCTTCACCATCTCTCTCCACCCATCCTTCACCTTCATCATCTCTCTCCACCCATCCTTCACCTTCATCATCTCTCTCCACCCATCCTTTACCTTCATCATCTCTCTCCACCCATCCTTCACCTTCATCATCTCTCTCCACCCATCCTTCACTTTCATCATCTCCCTGCACCCATCCTTCACCATCTCTCTCCACCCATCCTTCACCTTCATCATCTCTCTCCACCCACCCATCACCTTCATCATCTCTCTCCACCCACCATCACCTTCATCATCTCTCTCCACCCACCCATCACCTTCATCATCTCTCTCCACCCACCCATCACCTTCATCATCTCTCTCCACCCATCCTTCACCTTCATCATCTCTCTCCACCCACCCTTCACCTTCATCATCTCTCTCCACCCACCCTTCACCTTCATCATCTCTCTCCACCCACCCATCACCTTCATCATCTCTCCACCCATCCTTCACCTTCATCATCTCTCTCCACCCATCCTTCACCTTCATCATCTCTCTCCACCCATCCTTCACCTTCATCATCTCTCTCCACCCATCCTTCACCTTTATCATCTCTCTCCACCCATCCTTCACCTTCATCATCTCTTTCTACCCATCCTTCACCTTCATCATCTCTTTCTACCCATCCTTCACCTTCATCATCTCCCTCCACCCATCCTTCACCTTCATCATCTCTCTCCACCCATCCTTCACCTTCATCATCTCTCTCCACCCATCCTTCACCATCTCTCTCCACCCATCCTTCACCTTCATCATCTCCCTCCACCCACCCATCCTTCACCTTCATCATCTCTCTCCACCCATCCTTCACCTTCATCATCTCTCTCCACCCATCCTTCACCTTTATCATCTCTCTCCACCCATCCTTCACCTTCATCATCTCTTTCTACCCATCCTTCACCTTCATCATCTCTTTCTACCCATCCCTCACATTCATCATCCCTCCACTCCTACTACATCCACCAAACAAAATCAGGGTCCTGTCCAACTCTGCACATAGTATTCAACCTTCAACTCCTTCTTCTTTTTTTCTCTAGATAATAAAATGAATTTCTGTCTTGGATAATATTACAGAAACTGCTTTCCGTCTACTAACCAAAAGATTTAACCCATCTATCATTCATTAAAAAAAAAAAAAATTAAAAAAAAAAGACAAATCCAAGAATATGTGTAGCAAACATAAGTTGAACAAAAACTCTTTCAACAATCAGGTACTTGATCAACATAGATCGCAACACATGGGCACAAATGCATATAAAACACACAAGACATATTAGTGGAAGGACCGATTACTTTTTGGTCGAGGACGGTACTTGAGGAAACCGCTTGCCGTGCCACTGCGATAATACTGAACACACATGCTTGAATTTGCTGATGAGCTCTTTGTTCCCTTCTTATAGCTTCTGCACAACACACACACAGATGGAGAATGAACTCTCTCTTGTGTACTTTCAGCTTTGCAGGCTAGCGTGAACACATACCATGACACAGGAACAGAGAATGAACATGTTTACCATCAGCTTTACAGGTTACAGTAGTGAAACGTTAACATGAGTATACACAAGCTATTCATGCATAGCAGCAATGCAGATTACATGCAACACACTCTCTAGTAATAAATATCACACGTGACACACCCTGACTGCAGCCAGATTAACATCAGCATTAACACCAGATCAACATCAGCATTAACAAACTACCCACACAATGCAGCAATGTTATGCTACAGGTGATACGCAGAAAGATCCACACACCTGTGCATCCAAAATCTGCTGCTGGAGCATCTCCCATTGGAGACCAGAATATTTTAGGGAAAACAGTTAAGTGTCTTTAGAAACTTTGTTCCAGTTTCTTCTGAAAGCTGTCCACTTCCTTTCAGTTCTGTTTGATTTAATCAACTGCAGGCGTAGAACAGTTTAGAAGCTTTCACTGGAAAATCACTTTCTTGTTGCATTTTGTAATGCAGAGAAGTCAGTCTCTAAAGTTACATAAAAAAATAGAAAAAAAGACCAACCCTAGTCTCTGAAGTTACAACAACACAAACAAACAAAACAAAAAAACAGAAAAAACCCAACCCTGAGAAACTGACTCTCACATGAACCGTGATTATACTACCCACCACTTGTTTTACTGCAGTATCTTCATTATCTGATATTTTTCTCCTCATCTCCCTCGCCCCTGTGGCTAAAGCACCATTATTGGCCTATTTAAAAAAACTTCCCCACACCGAAAACAGTTTCACAGTCAAATCAATGTGGCTTCATCACCAACTTTGAAAGTCGGCAACAGCTTGCAGTTTTCAACTTGACTGAACTGGCTTTGTTCATGTCTATCACTTTCTTGCTTTTTAGATTTCCAAAACAATTCATCTCTAGGGAGAAAAAAAATCACAGTACTCGCCTCTAAAACTTTGCTATTTGTTCTATTTTCAAAACAATCTGAAATTTCTGAGGAATTTGCTTCAATACTACTGCTGTCACTGCTCGACAGAACCAAAGCCTCCACCATTTGTGAAAATTGGTTTGTTTTCCTCGTAAAATATCTCTAATCAAATGCAAGTCTGCCATTTCTCTGGGCAACTTCCCAACAAAGTATTGCTGTGTCATCACTGTCCAAAGATGAAAACGCCTTAAACATGTGACGGATACACAACTTGTCATTTTTCCTCAGAATAATCAGCTTTGTTAACATGTGTTCCACCCTTCATCATTTTCACTCGTTTTGTTTCCTGCAATCCAATCATTTCACCAATGTTGTTTTCTAAAACACAAATACAAGTTACCACCTCTTCAAAACTGCATGG
>CM031615.1:4068634-4101426 GCA_018398815.1 Conus ventricosus
AGTGGTTTTGAGGGAAGGGCGTTTAAAGGGAAGGGTGTTATTCCTTGAATTTTAACTCGCTGATTTTTCTTAGAAAAAAAGTCGAGCACAGTGTTGTAACTTTTCATTGCAGTTCATAAAGAAAAACAGGAAAAATCAGGTCTGAAAGTTACAGTTGTGTAAAATGGTGTGGGCAGTTGCGAGAGTCCCAACAAGAAGGACCTCAAAGTGCCCATGGTGACCACAGAGACCCTGAACATGCCAGTGAGCGAATCAGAAAGGCCTGATGCATCCATGGTCTACCAGTTCTGACTCAGGTAGGTCATCAAAAAGGGCCCTGATGCATCCATGGTCTGCCGCTTCTGACTCAGGTAGGTCATCAGAAGGCCTGATGCATCCATGGTCTGCCAGCTTCTGACTTGGGTAGGTCATAACGAAGGCCTGATGCATCCCATGGTCTACCAGCTTCACTCAGGTAGGTCATCAGAAAGGCTGTGCCCCCCATGGTTTTTAGGCTTCTGACTCGGTTAGGTCATCAGAAAGGCTGATGATCCCCTGGTCTGCCAGCTTCTGACTCAGGTAGGTCATCAGAAGGCTGAGGGCATCCCATGTCGGGCCAGCTTCTGACTCAGGTAGGTATCAGAAAGGCTGATGCATCCAATGGTCGCCCAGTTCTGCTCGGGTAGGTCATCAGAAAGGCCTGGTGCATCCCATGGTCTGCCAGCTTCTGACTCAGGTAGGTGATCAGAAAGGCCTGATGCATCCATGGTCTGCCAGCTTCTGACTCAGGTAGGTGATCAGAAAGGCCTGATGATCCATGGTTCTGCCAGCTTCTGACCAGGTAGGTGATCAGAAAGCCTGTTGCATTCCCTGGTCTGCCAGCTCTGACTCGGGTAGGTCTAGGTGAAGCTCGATGCATCAATGGTCTCCCTGGCTTTCTGACTGGGGTTTGGTCTCAAAAAGGGCCCTTGATGCATCCCATGGTCTGCCCAGCTTTTTGACTCAGGTAGGTCATCAGAAAGGCCTGATGCATCCCATGGGCTTAGAGCTTCTGACTCAGGTAGGTCAGAAAGGCTGATGCACCCCATGGTCTCCAGCTTCTGACTCAGGTAGGTCATCAGAAAGGCCTGTATGCATCCATGGTCTTAGAGCTTCTGACTGGGTAGGTCATCGAAGGCTGTGAAATCCATGGTTTAGAGCTTCTGACTCAGGTAGGTCATCAGAAAGGCCTGATGATCCTGGTTCTTAGGCTCTTGTCAGGTAGGTCATCAGAAAGGCTGATGATCCCATGGTCTGCCAGCTTCTGACTCGGGTGGTCATCAGAAAGGCCTGTGCATCCCATGGTTACCAGCTTCTGACTCAGGTAGGTATAGAAAGGCCTGATGGCACCCCATGGTCTGCAGCTTCTGTTTCAGGTAGGTCATCGGGAAATGCCTGATGCATCCTTTGGTCTGCCAGTTCTGACCGGGTAGGTCATAGAAGGCCTGATGCTTCCAGGTTCGCAGCTTTGACTCGGTAGGTCATCAAAAAGGGCTTGATGACCATGGTCTTAGAGCTTTGACTCAGGGTTCACAGAAAGCCTGATCTCCCATGGTCCTTAGAGCTTCTGACTCAGGTAGGTCATCAAAAGGCCTGATGCATCCAGGTCTTAGAGCTTCTGATTTCGGTAGGTCATCAGAAAGGCCTGATGCATCCTGGTCTGCCAGTTTGACTGGATAGGTCATCAAAAAGGCTGATGCATCCATGGTCTACAGCTTTGACTCGGTAGGTCATCAGAAAGGCCGATGCATCCATGGTCTCAGCTTTGACTCGGGTAGGTCATCGAAAGGCTGATGCTCATGGTCTGCAGCCGACTGGGTTAGGTCATGGCTGAGGTGGGGCTGATCAGGACTGTCACAGTGCTGTTCAGGGGTGGGGGGGGGGGGGGGGGGGGGGGGGGGGGGGGGGGGGGGGGAGGGGGGGGGGTCATAACCACTTTTTTTGGTGGTCAGTGTATTTCCCGTAGAATGAGTTTGAATTTTGGCTGATCTACAGAATATGGACAATCATTCGACTAAAGTAGACAGTTAAAAAAATGCAGGGACTAAACATTCAAATCTGCTGTCAAAATAACTTCTTTCATCAGTCGTAACCCCCCCCCCCCCCCCCCCCCCCCCCCCCTCTCCCCCCCCCCCCCCCCCCCCCCCCCCCCCCCCCCCCCCCCCCCCCCCCCCCCCCCCCCCCCCCCCCCCCCCCCCCAACTTCCCCAAACCCCCTTGAGTGGGTTTTTGCGTGCATGCGTGAGTGCCTGACGGTTGTGTTGCTTGTACGTGCAGGCCGTTTGGTTTGAGTGCTTGCGTGTTGTGCGCGGCAGGTGTCTGAGGCGTGGGTGTGTGGTCATGCGTGAGCACGTGTTTCGCGCGCGGTCCTGCGTACACAAAGTGGGTGTGTCTGTGTATGTGTGTTGTTGGTAATGTAAAGGCTCTTAGAGCCCTAAATTATAGGAATGGGGCTATATAAATTAACATTATTATTATTATTATTAAAAAGCTGGATCTGGTTGTCCCTCAGCTTGCCCCTGTGAGTTGTGTGGGAAGTATTACTGGGGAGGGAAAAGAAAAATTTATATGTTTGCAACAAGAACAAAACACAGAAAAAAGTTCTTTTTTTTGTACAGTTTTGGTTTGATGGGAAATCTTTCGCTAGGGCGTAAAATTGATTGATGTTTATTGACAGATTTCCTGAAGCTGGGGCAGTCCGCCTTTCCGTCCCTCCCTGGTCCTAGTATCTTCAGATATGCATTGATTGAAATTGCCCCTTATCAGCGCATCATTTTCACTTTATTTAAGTCTTGTTTTCATTCAGAAAAAGGGGGTTGCAAGATGGAAGGAGGGAAAAGTGAAGAAGAAATGGTACAGGTGTTGATCGATGTCATTTTGCAGAAAGAAGTGAAGCTGCCCGTGACTCTGGAAGATGAGTTCAGCCGGTTTTGGAACTGCCCTCCTACACAGATCGTACAGACCAGTCCGCAGGCAATCTACTCCGTTCTCTTCAACCTCAACAAACTGAGATCGTCCACGAGAACACTTACAAAGAGAAGGTGAATCCTCAGGCTCTTTCTCTTTCTTTGTAGCTGGCCTTTCTCCTCAGGCTCTTTCTCTTTCTCTTTGTAGCTGGCCTTTCTCCTCAGGGTCTTTCTCTTTCTTTTTAGCTGGCCTTTCTCCTCAGGCTCTTTCTCTTTCTTTGTAGCTGGCCTTTCTCCTCAGGCTCTTTCTCTTTCTTTGTAGCTGGCCTTTCTCCTCAGGCTCTTTCTCTTTGTAGCTGGCCTTTCTCCTCAGGCTCTTTCTCTTTCTTTGTAGCTGGCCTTTCTCCTCAGGCTCTTTCTCTTTCTCTTTGTAGCTGGCCTTTCTCCTCAGGCTCTTTCTCTTTCTCTTTGTAGCTGGCCTTTCTCCTCAGGCTCTTTCTCTTTGTAGCTGGCCTTTCTCCTCAGACTCTTTCTCTTTCTTTGTAGCTGGCCTTTCTCCTCAGGCTCTTTCTCTTTCTTTGTAGCTGGCCTTTCTCCTCAGGCTCTTTCTCTTTCTCTTTGTAGCTGGCCTTTCTCTGTCTTCTGCATGTGTGGTTTGGTGAACAGGAACTCTTTTACTTTGTCTTATAATGCTGTGTAAAGAGAAAGGGAGTGTTGACAGTCAGCTGATGTTGTTGTTTGACTTTGAATAAGTTTGTAATTAATGCATCAGATGGCAGTTGTTGTTGTTAATGTTGTTGTTGTCGTCGTACCCTGGCTAAAAGACTCCAGGGATCATCCAAACAGCCGAAGCATTTGAACACTATAAACTGAAGTTGAAATATTAAACCAAGGAACTGCAGCATACACAAGGAGGTGGATGACAGTATGTCATTTCCTTTTGGTTCACATGTGTTTGTGTGTGTGTGTGTGTGTGTGTGTGTGCGTGCGCGCGTGGGATGTGTGAGGGGGAGGAGTTGTTGTTCTTATTGTTATGTGTATGTGTGCGCGTGAACATTCATGCACGCAGTCACAACTTGCACACACACACACACACATACATATACACATGTTTGCATGTGCACGTCCACATCGACACACATGCGCACACACACACACATACACATAAGCGCACACGTACAAAGACACACACATTCACACAGATATGTGCACATATAGCCTATATGCAGATACGTATGCTCATACAAACACACAAATTACGCACGCACACACACACACACACACACACACGCACTTCTGCACGCACACACACACACGCACGCACTTCTGCACGCAACACACACACGCACATACATGCAGGCACACACAGACACACACACACAGACACACACACACACACACACACAGACACACACGCGCACACATGCCTGCGCGCACACACATACATGCACACACACACACACACACACACACACACACACACACACACACACACACACACACATATGCGTCCACACACACACAAGGGCCCATGCCCACACATCATACACACACACGTATCATCCACTACACACACATATTAAAAAAAAAAAAGGTAGTTAGGCACTCCAGGTTTGACCAGCGCATTGGGCTAATGCGTAGGTCAGACATCCGCTGATTCGTAGCCACAAGACCCGCTTCTTCAATGATCTCATCTTTGTTGTGAATTCATTTATCCATCGGCATCAAATCATGCGTAGTGTGGTCTCAAAACTTAGCGGATATGGTTGTAGCGTATATGGACCAGTCCACGCGCAGTGACGCCTCCTTGATGAAACTGAAACTGAAACTTTTGGTTCATTTGCATGGTAGTTTGCTTTCCATAAGAGGCCATGGAAGGATTTTCAAAAATGCTTATGATTAATTTGGGCAGGGAAGGGGATGGGAAGGGGGAAACCCCCTGAGCCCCCTAAGGGGGGTGTTGTCTTTGGACCTACCAGGGCTTAAACGGCCCCCTGAACTATGTCCTTTTTTTCCAGAGATTTTGGTTTGGTTTTTGAGTCAGCTCATTGACTCGTTTGTTCAGAGTTCTCAGCTGTTTCGTTTTGCCCAACTTCTTTTCCCAAATAATTCGAACCTTAAATGCGTGGGTACTTGCGGTCAGGACTACAGAAGAGCATCTTGCAGACTGGGGCTTCCCACATGGCGTTGTCATGTGTACATTGTTGTGTGCAGGTGAGACGCCCCCACCACGAACCTTTGAGGTGTCGGTGAAGGAGTGGATGCCGCAGCGGGCCAATGGTGTCCAGTGTACAACAGGTGGTTGCCCGGCTGTGGAGTGGAAGGTGCCCAGCATTGAGCGCATGTGGCTGGGCAAGAACGACGACGACAAGAGCCGCGCATGAGGGCTTCCTCACTATCATGCACAGTGTGACACCAACCTGGTGTTCAACTCGCAATACGTGCCTCAACATATGGTGCTGATTGGTCTGTGTGCTAAGGTGGGTGTGAGAGGATTGGATGGAATGTGTGTTCAGAGGCATGGGAACATGTGTGGGTTTGCTGTGAACCAGAATTCAGTTAGATAGAAGGTAATGCATAGACTTGGATCTCCACCTGTCAAGCGTTTGAGAATTGTTGAGTTTCACCCAGGATTGTAAAACACATCAGTGTTAATGACCAAAGCGTGTCATACTGTGATTAGAAGTGTGCCATCCATCATCTCGACTGGGCCACATCCATAGACCTGAAAGACGCGTACTTTCAGATCCTGATTCACCCGGCCACAGACGATTCCTACGGTTCGTCTGGCAGGGCCGAGTGTTTCCAGTTCAGGGCCCTCCCTTTCGGCCCTCTCACTGACACCCTTCCTCTTCACGAAGGTTGTCAAGGAGATGGCCTCCCTAGCCAGGCAGGAGGACATCCGCCTCCTAGTGTACCTGGACGACTGGCTCGTCTTGGCCCCCTCCCGGGCCCAGTGCCAAGCCCACACCACCGCCCTCCTGAGTCTTTGCTCCACACTGGGGTTTGTCACAAACACCAACAAGTGCGAACTCACTCCCAGTCAGAGGTTCTCCTTCCTGGAAATGGGTTTTCGACACAATCTCCATGATAGTCTCCCCGACCCCGGAGAGGTCCACACGCACAGTGGACCTCATCTCCCACCTATCGCAGGCACCCCACACCTCGGCCAGAACCCTGTCCTCCCTCCTAGGAATGATGGAGTCCCTGTCTCCCCTCATTCCCCTGGGGCGGGTCCCAGACACCAACTTCAGGAGGGAGTTCCGCTGACGTTGGTCGCTGACCTCCGACCGCTGGGACCAGGTCATTCCCTCGGACACTGGTTCATTTCGGCGATAGAGGAGTGGCTCAATCCAGGCACTCTCTCAACCGGGGTCCCCATCTCCCTCCCAACCCAAACCACTGGAAACTGTACACAGACGCCTCCAACTTGGGCTGGGGGGCCCACTTGGAGGACGGTCATGCCTCGGGGGAGTGGGACTCACAAACTGCACGCCTCCACATCAACATCTTGGAGACTGGAAGCGGTCAGGCTAGCCCTTCTCCACTTCCAGCACAAGGTCGGTCACCGACTTGTTCTCCTCCTCACGGACAACACGTCGGTAGCTTGCTATGTCAACAAGGAGGGGGGGGGGGGGGGGGGGGGGGGGGGCGGCACGCTCATCAGCCTCTCCCTGAGGACAGAGGCCTCCTTCGCTGGTGTCACGCGCGGGGGATCACCCTCCGCGCGAGACACATAGCAGGAACACGCAACATCCTTGCGGATTCCCTCAGCCGGTCGAAGTCTTCTCCTCACATGGAGTGGACCCTCAACAGACTAACCCTGTCTGTGGTGTGGGAACATTGGTTTGTGCCCATGATCGACCTGTTTGCCACCAGGTTCAACCATCGCCTGCCCCTGTACGTCTCCCCCGTTCCGGACCCCCAGGCGTATGCAGTCGATGCGCTCTCCCTCCCCTGGACGGGCCTACTGGCGTACGCCTTTCCCCCCTTTCCCATCCTACACAAGGTGATCAGGAAAAGCGAGGCTGGAAAAAACCCAGGCTGATCCTCGTAACCCGTGGTGGCCGACCAGTCTTGGTTCCCGGACCTCAAGTCCTCACCCACGGCTCAGCCTTCGGTGGGACATGCTGAGACAACCCCGCTCGGGTCTTCCTCACTCCAATCCCAAGATGCTTCGCCTACACGGTGGCTGCTATGCCAGCCCAACTGCGAACATCTTCATCTACTCCCCACTCGGACAGGCCCCAGTCCGTCCTAGACACACTAGCCGGGGCAGGGGCCTCTCAGGGACTACGGGACTTAGCCTCGGCATCTCAGAGAGACAGCACAGAGTCCCTCTACAATTACCGTTGGGAGAAATGGGTAGCCTGGTGCTCAGATAACTCTGTTCCCCATGACTGCCCTCAACATCCAGATAGCAGGGCTTTAAAACGTTCGCGTCTGGGCGGAATTCCGTAATTTCGGTTTGTTAAAAAAAAAAAAAAAAAAAAAAAAAAAAAAAAACCCGACAGGAGCAAGGTATCCGTGATCGGCTTGCAAGCGTTCATAGCAACTGTGCGCAAGTTATGGCCCCTGATTATTCTTGGAAGAAGTTTCCGGTCGGACTTCCGGAAAAAAAACAAAATGGCGGAGCGCGCAGTCATTGTTCATGGGGTCGATCTTTTGACGAATCTGCAATTAAAAACAAGTGGAAATGGGAGTGGACGCTTCAGAAAGTTGACGAAGAAGTCATTGGAGACTTTCTTCGCAAAGTTATTGCACCAGGTTTAGCTTGGTGCAAACTGTGCTTAAGGGAAGTGTTACGGTGGTCGCGGGGAAGAAAGCTCTTGATCACATTCGTTCAGCGAAGCACGTGTCAAACGTCAAGGCGCTGAGTGGAACTACAAGAAAGGTCACTGAAGACACTTTAGCAGCAGTAAAACGTGCCAGGATAGAACATTGCAATCCTGTGGGGGAAAAAAAGAGGGTGATATAGAAAATGTGGAGAGTGCGAGCCAGGCGGGAGGCAGCAAGGAAAAAGATAGGATTCAAACTAATCAAAGTCAAGTCAGCAAGAAGGTGGATGAGAATGAAATAAAAATTGTAGAGTGTGAAAGCCAGACAGGAGAAAGCAAGGAAACAGCAGACAAAGATAGGGTTGAAATTCAAGTAAGTAAGAAGGTGGATGGCAAAGACAGTGCAGACAATGCAAGCAGCAAGAAGAATCAGAGTTCCTTGCTATGTTTCTTTAATGCCTCCACCACCCAAACACCCAAATGACAAAGCTGTGTGTGTGTGTGTGTGTGTGTGTGTGTGTGTCCTTGTGAAATCCTGTATTTCAGTGTTTATTATAATTTAGGAACTTCAAAATTTGACTTTCAGTATGTGCTGATTCCACAAGTTTCTCATTTATCAAAATTTGGATATTGTGACTTTCAAAATGTGCTGATTCCGCAAGTTGATCTCTGTTATATGAGACTGAACTTTAAAGTGTTTGATGCAGTTACTGACTTTGTGTGCACCAACTTCAAACTTGATATTGTGTGATTATTTAAACCTGAAAAGTGAAACTTATTGAGCAACCCCAGAAGTGAGATTTCATCCAAAGACTATAGTTGGTGAACACCTGTAAAACACTCAAGTTAAAGGGGGAGTGTTCATTTTATTATGTGTTTAACCCCTTCTCCCCTTGTCCCAAATATGTCTTCCTGTAATAATTATGTGTTTACAGCAATTTTTATGCACTAAATAACTCTTGAAATTATGTCCAGAAAGCGCGAAATGGCATAGATTTACACTCGGTTTTTAAAAATTTTTCTCGGGGGAGCATGCCCCAGACCCCCTAGTTTCAGTGGTTTTTTCCTCCTCCTGTTTTAAGCCCTGAGATAGGCAATTTCCTCTCCCACCTATCTTCCTCCCTTAAGCTGTTGGCTGGCTCCATTCGGGGCTACAGATCAGCTATCTGCACCACCATTCGTCAACTGGGCGGTCCTTCTTTTGACAATGACTTCCTGCTCAGAGAGGTCTCTGGAGGAGTTGCTCTACAGGAAGCTCAGTCCCTAGGCGCATCCCCCTTTGGGACCTTTTTATCGTCCTCGACGCCCTCAGAAAGCCCCTTTTGAACCCATTGCATCTATTCCGTTTGACCTCCTCTCTTTTAAGACCATCTTTCTCCTCGCCCTGGCCTCGGCCAGAAGACGAAGTGAGATTCACGCCCTCAGCGGTGATCCCAGAGATATCGCCTTCCACAGGGACGGCTCAGTTTCTCTCAAGTTCCTTCCAGAGTTCTTGGCTAAGAATCAGGAACCGGGCACCCCCTCTCCCTTCCTCGTCATCCGCGCCCTGACGGATATTTTGGGAAAGGGAGAGAAAGGTGGAGACATGGACCTTTGCCCTTCCAGGTGTCTCAGATACTACTGGGAGCGCACACGCCCAGGCGCGCCTCCAGAGGCGACTCCTTATCTCACTCGACCCCAACAATACTAAAGACATCTCGGCGGGAACTATCTCTAGGTGGCTCTCCAAGACGGTGAGATCTGCCTACGCTCAGGCTCACAAGAATCTCCCCGTCCAATCACCAGGGCCCACGAGGTCAGAGCACTGGCCACTTCCACAGCGCTCCAGTACTCTGTCCCCGTGCGCCACTTCTGGAAGCAGCATACTGGCGTTCGGAAAATCCCTTCATTAACTTTTACTTGAGGGATTCTGCATGACCAGAGCTGATGGTTCTAAGGGGATCTCCTTTGTGGCGGCCAATGCAGCCATATCGGCCAACCCAAGAACCACTAGGGCGCTCGCCCTCTCCGATTCCTTTAAATTCAGCTATGGTCTGACATGGTACAGTATATGACGGCAAATTGGGGAGTTTGTGTTATACTCCCTGTTTGGCTAATATACTTACCATGTCAGACTCTAATGCCCTCCCTACCTTCCCTCTAGCGCCAAGGTTCTCGGGGTTACCTTACACACAGGCCTTGCTGAATGAGGTAGAGGAAGTTGACACCGGCTTCTTCGGGGGGCGGAAGAGGGGACGTCACGTGACTGTCTTATGACTGCATTGGCCACGGAAAATTCGGCCTGACAGCTGGCTAACTGCCGTAGAATGCTATGGTCTGACATGGTAAGTATATTAGCCAAACAGGGAGTATAACACAAAACTCCCATATTGCTTTGGAAAAAAAAAGAAAAACAAAACAAAAAGAGCTTGTCAAAATGTGGAGAAAAATCTGCATACATATGAATTGATCTAGATTCAGCAGCTCGCCGGCCCATGATCTGAGACCTCGGTGAGGTCAGTTGTTTGTGGCCAGACACAGCTGCAGACATTTCCATCTCTGCTACGATCTTTATTCAGCATGATGTGGCAGAATTTGATGGTCATGTTTATTGTTGTGCAAACTGCGGACATTTTCATGGATATTCAAATGAGTAAAAAGATGCCAAATTTTTGTACGGAGTTGACCACCCTGCTCTTTTATAATCGGACGAAGCTGTTTCGATCATTTCGATCAGTAATTTCACCACTGAATCGATCAGGTTTGGAAACAAACTTTGACAGTCAGGAGACACAAAACCAGAAGTTCTCCAGCTCAGTCAAGTTGGCTCTGCTGGTGTTGTGTTTTGCAAATGAATTCGTTTCTGTTCCAGTCACGTTGAAACACATTGGTGTCAACTGTCATCTTCTCTATATTTGTACAATACATTGCAGTTTGGATGAAATTCATGTCGAAATAGCTGCTTTTCTTCCTCCAAAACTTCAGCAACCACCATTGGAACTGATTGATCAGTACAGTTTTGTGCCAATTTCATTGACGACATTGCTTAAATGTATGTCGTGTACACAGGGTTCGTACGCCCCTTGAAGACCCTTGAAAACCCTTTAAAATACAACTGGGTCAAAAAGGCCCTTGAAAACCTTGAATACTGCAGATATCCCTACCATCCTTGAAATCCCCTTAAAAATCGTTTTCGGACCAAAACTGACCGTAAACATTTGAAGACGAATCGGAGAAAACAACGCGAACAAGACTTCGGACATCGATTTTCGCCTCTCGAATCGTTCTGTGTGTCGTCTGCTTTTCAAGCAAAGGGAAGCAATTCAATAGTTGGTTATCGTTTGCGCATGCGCAGTTCGACTTCCGACAAAGTGCGCCATGCTCCCTAATCTTCGGTGAATGCGAACACTGTTGCGTCTGTCATCATGCCTAAAGGAAATTGCGCATTTGATCCGTTGTGGTTACAGAAGGAAGAATATCGAAGCTGGATCACTGAATGCAGAGACAACAAACATGCGTTTTTCCGTAAAGTGTGCAAAAAGACGTTGATGTTCGGGCAGTGGGCGAATCGCGGTTGCAAGTCACGGAAAGAGGAAAAATATGTGGAATTGGAAAACGCGAGTAGGCTGGTAGTTAGTCTTACGGACTTCGTTCGGCAATCATCAAATTCATCAACATCAGGTCAGACCCTTTCCTCAGTAAGAATCGTCAGCCAATCCACAATAACAGCAAGTGGGACAGATGTGTTAAAAGTTAAAAGCTGAAGTGTTGTGGACGATTCATGTCATCAACAATCATCACAGTTTCCGATCTGCTGAAGACGACACGAAACTGTTTGCAGCAATGTTAACATATTACTCGATTGCGACGAAGTATCGGCGTGGGGAAACTAAAATTAGATATTTTGCAACTTTTGGCATTGCTTCTTTTTTCTGTTAGAACTGAAAAAAGAGTAAAATCATATACTGAATCTTCAAATCAATCGTCACGTCGTCTCCATAGACACTAAGTGACTCGTGTGTGCACATTTGTAATTTAAAAAAAAAACAAAAAAAACCTACTTTCTTGTTTAAAAGACAGCATTCATACCCCCCCCTACCCCCCCCCCCCCCCAAATTACCTACCAGCTAGCCTACCACCACACACACACACACACACACACACACACACACACACACACACACAAGACACACACACACACAAGACACACACGCACACACATACACACACACACAGAAAGACGCACACACACACACACAGAAAGACATACACACAGAAAGAGAGACACACACACACACACACACACACACACAGAAAGAGACAGAGAGAGAGAGAGACAACACACACACACAGATACACGCACACACACACACACCAAACTAAAAAACAGTTCAAAAGGCCACTTTTGCTCCCGCATGTAATCAAGTATTTAGTATTTTTGTGTTACACTACATATGGTTGATATAGGTCTTGTTTGCCCATGTACTCTCCACTGTGTTTTACAGCTTGTTTGTCCAACATCCAAAACTTGATTTAAAGCATTTTACTGAAAGCATTTGAAGTCACGCACAAACCCAACCCAATCTCTCTCTCTCTCTCACTCCCCCACTCCCTCCTCCCTCTCTCTTTCTCTCTCTCTCATACTTTTTTTCTAGCTTTATATTTAATTCACTTATAATGAATATGATTTCTTTTGTGTATTTGTTATTGTCATTTTGTTTAAAGCAATTAAAAAAAAGTTTAAAAAAAAAAAAAAAATCAGTTCAGTGTGGAGCTGCAGGAAGGCTACCACGTTCACCTTTTCAAGAGGGGTTACTCCGCTCCCGATCCTGCCCCAGAACAAGCATTAGGCTAGTCCAGGCCCGCCAACCATTCACACACACTTCCACACAACACATACAGTGGCTGTATTTTAAAAGTAAAGTTTGCAGAGCTCCCTCCTGAAATGTGCCAGAGAGGGGGCCTCCGCTGCAGCTGCCGGAAGAGAATTGATGAATATGTCATGCTTTTTGATGAATCATTGAATAAGGACTTGAAACAGAAGCAGCTGGACATCCCATGTCAGATACTGGTCCAGAAAGCAGATTGAAAGTTTTCTTTTTCTGATTTCTCAGTTTCTGTATAAAGACTTCATTTTTTATTTTTTGTATATGATATTGAGCATGGAAAAGACTACAGAAGTGTAATCACCTTATCATCATGGCTGGATTACATGTGTAAGGTAATTATTCACTCTTTTTTTTTCAATCGTACGGCTAAATTTGCCCCTTTAAAAATTAAAATATCCCTTTAGAAACCCTTGAAAAACCCTTGAATATTTTTCCTGTAAAGAAGTGGGAAAACCCTGGTACACAACCTGCACTTGTACATTATCTGGGCAGAGCGTCATTCCTGTTCCCAACACATGTTTACGTGTAGGTTAGGTTCCTGTTGTTATTATTATCGAAAAGAAATATCCATTTTGATTTAATTTTTTTTATCTGACATGTCTTCAGCTTCCCTTCACCCCACCACCATCCTCTTTCCCCCAGCAGTCCTTAGTTGTGGCAACTTGGGTGTGGACCAACTTGATAATCACCTGAGAGGAGTGTTTTGGAGCACTCCCTCTCTGTAGTTTGTTGAGCAGTTTTTAACAAAAGTGTAAGGGTTCTATATTGGGGTGCCTGGAAAAAAATCTGTCTATCTTTATGTATCTCTCTCTCTCCTCTCTCTCTCTCTCCTCTCTCTCTCTCTCTCTCTCTCTCTCTCTACATATTTATTTACTTATTAAAACACACACACTCACACTCACACTCAAAACAGGTCAGTAATGGGTGAGACAGTCAAGGAATTGATTGTTGATGGACTGTGTGGCATGGTCTTTGTCCAGGTACATGATGCAGTATGGGCAGGTGTTGCAACGACAGGAGTTGATTGTTGATGGACTGTGTGGAATGGTCTTTGTCCAGGTACATGATGCAGTATGGGCAGGTGTTGCAACGACAGGAGTTGATTGTTGATGGACTGTGTGGCATGGTCTTTGTCCAGGTACATGATGCAGTATGGGCAGGTGTTGCAACGACAGGAGTTGGACGCATTCCTGGCCATGGCCGTGTCCTCCTTGCTCCACGATGAACAGACCATGCAAGATCTCAAGGTCAGTTCCATGCTTAGTTGTCTGGGCTATAAGGAACATTACCTCCGTGCTTAGTTACAGTGTTGTCTGTACTCGTCATTGTTAATCCTAGTTCTGGTGTCTGTATCTATCTACGTCATTCAGCAGCAAGTATTCCCAACAGTTTTACCTTCTTCGGGTCTTCTTCAGGGGACATCGACTGGAGGATTGGAACTGAGTATCGTCAACTTTTTATGAAAACGTTAATTGAAGTCATATACTGAATGATGTCAGATTTTGCCAAGCATGGCAGTTTGAAAGCCCTGTTTGCAGAAACGATGCACTTTTCTTGTCATTGTATGTATTGAGCTTTCCTAAATGCTGGCCAGTTCATGACTGTTGTTTATTTACATTGTGTGTATTGAGCTTTCCTAAATGCTGGCCAGTTCATGACTGTTGTTTATTTACATTGTGTTTGCTTATTGGTTTTTACAGTTATTCTCTTACAGGTAATCAGTTTCAGTAGCATATGTTTTTTTCTGATTGAAAAAAAAAATTGACATAACTTTGTTTTTTGTCTGTTGTCAAGACAACATGCTCGTACAGCTGTGACGCACAACTAGTCAAGACAACATGTTTTTTACTACTTCTTTTTTTTCTCATAAAGTTGGCCTCAAATAATGCCTCACTAAAATGTAGCTGATAAAATTCCCTGGTCCTTACAGACTCTTACACAGTTTTAGTTCCTGGGTTTGTTCTCAACAAACCGCAAAACCACCTCAATCTTCACAATCTCATGTCCACTTAACAAAGAGGAAATGTGCCTGTTGCAGACCTGTTTACTCTTACGATTTTGCCGTAATTTTTACGGGGAAAAAATCGAAATTACGGGAATTACGGCCAAAAAAAATTATTACGGGGGGGAAAAAAAAAAAAAAATCTTAAACGCAAAGTTTCTTTTGCTACGATTCCGGTCAAAAGGCAAACAGCATTGAAGCGTTTCCCAGCGTGCCTTGCGTCTTATCCTTTGCAAAGATGGCGACGAAGCGAACACGCGCGCCCACGGCTGGTTCATCCAAATGTTCAAAAGTTGCAAAAGTTCGGCAACAGTTCCGTGAATCATACCTGAAGACGCCTGGAATACAGAGATCATCACATGGCGAAGAGTATGCCTTCTGTGGTTACTGTTCATCGGATTTTTCTATCGCGCATTCAGGCCAGTATGACATAGAGTTACACTGCAAAACGAAAAAAAAACCTGAAGTACGTTGAAACGAAGAAAGATGCCGAGTCTTCACAGAAACTGACATCGTTTTTCACGACTGAAAAGAAGAATACCAAAAAGGAGTTCGATGATTTGTCTGTCATAAGGGCAGAAGCAATGGTAACGGAAACCTTGGTGAAAATGAACGTGCCATTGTCTGTGTCTGATGTTATCTCAAAGACTTTCAAAAACGCCTTTCCCGATTCTGCCATTGCCAAGAACTACAGTTGCTAAAGTTAAAGTCGCTAAATATTGCGATTATGAAAATTACAGGTTTTTTTCTGAAATTACAGGTTTTTTTATGAGACATTACAGGTACACGAAATTGGAGTAAACAGGTCTGCTGTTGGTGAAAGAGAGTGAACTTTGTGTCCCTAGCCCGTCTGTGGAAAAGGCTGCTGAAAGTGCCTGTTGGTGAAAGAGAGTGAACTTTGTGTCCCTAGCCCGTCTGTGGAAAAGGCTGCTGAAAAGTGAGGAAAAGCAAGACGAGGTTGGAGGCCAGAAAAAAAAGAAAAGTAAAACAAAATGGTTCCTCAGCAACCTTGGAGAAGATATACATGTCTGTGTGCCAAGTTTGGAAAAAGAGGACAGGAGTCTGCAGAAGCTGCATGTCCTGTGAACCACCACACTTCAGCATCACAGCCAATATAGAACCACGCCCTCCATTGACTTGACTCCACGTCTGCAACATCAAAAGAACGCATGGGGGGGGGGGGGGGGGGGGGGGGTGCTTTCAAAATTCCACTTGAAGAGTCAGGAAAATATGGAAACCACTTAGCAAGATGGTGAATAATAATATATCCATTCTTTTTCTCTTTTTACTAGCAAAAATTTTTGTGATGGCCTTATCATTGGAAGACATATGCAGACCTGTTTTCCCTTATGATTTTGCCGTAATTTTTACGGGAAAAAAATCAGAATTATGGCAATTGTGGCCCCTCCCCCCAAAAAAAAAAATTCCGGGAAAAAAAATCACAGAAAGAAAATTGTTAAACGCGAAGTTTTGTCTGCTGCCGTTTCAGTCAGAAGCAGTAAGAAGCCATATCCCAGGGTGCCTTGTGTCTTTTACCTTGTCAAAGATGGCGACGAAGCGGTCATACGCGCCAACGGCTGGCTCTTCCAAATCTTCAAAAGTTCCGAAAGTATTGCGATAATGAAGATAACGTTTTTTTTTTTTTTTTTCAAATTACAGGTTTTTGTCTGAGATATTACAGGTACATGAATTTGGGGTAAACAGGTGTGCATATGGCTCAGATTTGAAAAAAAAAAGATTGTTTTTCTTTTCTTTTTGTGTCTGTTGAAAACAGCTGCCAACGATCCTGGGTCGGGGCGTACAGCTGGCGTCTCTGTTCATGTCTGGCGTGGAAACTGCGCTGCTTGCCAACGATGTATGTGGCGCTCCAGTGCCTGCCCCTATGTGCGTTCCGTGGGCCTTCTTTGACGGCAAGCTGTTCCACCACAAACTGCTTCGTGCCAACAGCAACATCAGTCTGGTGGACTGTGCGACGGACAGGTCAGATAGCTCTAAAGAACACCCCCCCCCTTTGGGTGAACACTCCCTTCCAGTAAAGACTTTGTTCTTGGACATTTTCATCAGTGTGCATAACAAAACTCCCAAGCTGGATTCCCTGTATGTAAAAGACTGGTGCTTGGACAGTTGATGTGTTTCCATACCATACTTTTATCACAATTAGGACTTCCTGCATATTGAGGGCTTTCTTTTCCTGGACATACTCTGTTTCCATGCCATGTTTATCTCCCAGTTAAGACTCCATTTGTACTAAAGATGTGAGTTTTTGGAACGTTTTGTCTGTGAGCATACCCGTTGTTAATGTGTTTGTGAAGTTTATAGTAGTCAGTGCTCATCACTTGTGGGGCACATTTTTTTTTGCTTGAAAACCTCCTCTGTCCTCCCAGAAGTAAAGGGGCACCTGACTTTTACCAGGGAAGGTTGAGGCAGCAGAAAAAAGGGATTGGCTTTGTCTTCCATAATGCTGTGCCCTAGCTGTGGGGAATCTCAATAGTTGAGTGCCCTCTGCAGCCAAGAGGCTCTGAGACATTCACTGATAACAGTGGTGAATTATCATTGGAAGTAGTAACTGATAACAGTGGTGAAGTATCATTGGAAGTAGTGACTGATAACAGTGGTGAAGTATCATTGGAAGTAGTGACTGATAACAGTGGTGAAGTATCATTGGAAGTAGTGACTGATAACAGTGGTGAAGTATCATTGGAAGTAGGCTGAGAGAAGTTCCTCTTTAAAAAAAAAAAAGATACTTATGCGTTTCGACCTCTTAGGTCTTCTTCAGGCAAGCCACAAACAATACAACGAAAATGAACGAGTTTGGTACTGAGCTTTGATCTCTTCACTCTTCAGCGCAAGGTGGGCAGTCGTCTCACTTTGCAACCAGATACTTCGGTTGGAGTATCACATCAAGAAGAAGGCTACAGACTGAAGCAGTCCTTTTCTCCCAAATTACTGCATTCATTTAAACGTGGCTCTGTGCCCTAACTTGGTACGTCTGTTAGGCTGGCTTCTTAACAGGTATTGAGTGCAGCATTGTTCACAGCCTCTGTTTTTACTTGACTGTTACCAGTGATGCCCGAAGCAACAGGTCAGGGGAGTATATGCATGAAATAAGCAAACGACAGGAAAGTAAAAATGGCAGATCAGCAAGGGAAAATGAATGTGATTAGCCAATGAAGTGTAGGTAAGGAGTTACGAAAAAGGAAGAAAAAAAAAAGAAAGAAAAAGCAGTTTACAAGGACCATTCAGCACAAGGAGGCAAGTAATTAGAAATAACAACTAGAGTGATCATAGGATGATGGAAAGTCCTGAAGCTCAGGTGTTAAGAGTTACGCTGGTGAGCTGAGGCTCCTCTGAAGTGTATTGTCATTGGGTTTGCAAGGGAGTGGTCACAGCTTACACCAGTTTGGCATGGTCAGGTAAGTATGCTAGCATGTGTAGGGTTTTTCTACTGGCCACGAGAGCTTGATTTTGTCAGCTAATGCTTGTGCGTGTTGTATAGTGTTATTAAAATATCAGTTTTAGAGGATGGGATTAGAACCACTCAAATTTAGGTGTTGTGTTTTAATAGTTATGATTTTCATGGAAACACTGAAATTTAGGTGTTTTATTTTGTTAAATATTTATGATTTTTATGTGTCTGTAATATTCTTTTGTTACTGATTCTCATGTATACTTTTTGCTGAAACGTCAAAGCCCTTCATGTACTGCTGCTAAATGCTACGTAATTGATTGCAGAACAAAATGTCTTCATGGATTGTGCTGTGTTTATGAATTATGCTATCAGTTTGAAAAGCGACTGCTTATTGGTTCGTTTTGAATTTCCTCTGTAAGTGTCATAAAGTTGTAATGTTTGTGTGTTGGCCACATCCAGATGGAACAGGTGATGCGGTTGGAGCGACTACGCCAGGCTGTGCTGGAGAACCTTCATGTGGACTTTGCCCGTCCTCCCCTCCCGTCCTACTACTCTTACCCGGACCCCTACAGGGCTGGCCCCTACTCAGGCCCGGGACCATGTATCGTGATGGGCGTGGGGACGGTCCCATGGGCCCCGCTCTGTTGCCGGGGGGTCCCAGAGCTGTGGCCAGAGGACGAGGCATTCTAGGTGAGCAGAGAGCCTGATGTTTTGTTTTCTTTTTGCTGCTGTATTGATGTAGCAGTTTGTGCCCACTGCTGTCTGGGGAGTATTGTTTAGTGCATTTTTATTTATGGTTGTGTCGTGCGTAAACGTATGTTTGCCAAAATTCACTTCTCTTGAATTATATTTCAAATTGGCATTACTTTGTGTTCCTTGTATTGTATGTTCATTTTTTGTTTTGTTTTGATGTAACATTGATTTTTTTTTTTTTGACTCCTGTTTTGTTTCTTGTGTACTAACTTTCATTTAAATTACTGCTTCATAGAGAATGAAGAATTCTAAATGAGTTAGTATCACAGTGAAGAAAGAAATTATGGACTAGTTTATTTAACATATATTTTCAGGCACTTCCCAGCAGTTTCATCCCTCCCCTACCATCCCCCAATGTTGTTTGCTTGTTAAAGTTTTCCAATTTCTACCAGCCGCTGTGGCGAAGTGGTTAGCGTCGCGGACTCTGGTCAATTCCCGTCTGGGTCATGTGGGATTTTTCTTCCCCGACTGGCTCCTACCCAAGAGTTGAGTTTGCTACGGGCTCAGTTGGGAAGACTGGGACCACACAGTCGCGTTTCATCCACTTGATGTAAGCGTCTCTGAGAGTGTTGCTCAAATTTCCTGACCAACACTGCAGGTGTCTGTATCTCTTGGGCCTGGTTGACACCGAGATATATTATGAAAGGAAGCGTAGAGTACAGTCCTGTCACGCAGTCTCAGACCGGAATGGAAATTCGTAGCATCATCTTCATCACCTTCATTCTGATCGATCAGCATAAAGAAAAAAAAAGGTCTACAATTCTGTGGCCCTTCATGCCCTGCTGTCATGGTGACCTCAGTTGTGATGTCCTCTCCACGTCTGTGGCCTTGGTTTGGTTCCGTCGGGGTCAACGGTATCGGCGAGTCCGTTGGGGCTGTGATTGGACAGACGTGGTGGCACTCTCCGGAAGGAGAGCACACTCACGCCAGCTATCGTGACTAAGCAATTATTGTCGTCGGTAAGGGGCTTAGTAGGTGGTGTCCTGCGTATGTTGGATCAGAATAGGCGCCACTGAACAGCACCGAAGTGACTCGGCAGCAGTGCAGTGTCTCCTGCGGTGAGTTGCCTTTTGACGACTTGACATTGACTGCTCCTGTGGACTGCCGGGGCTGCAGTGGGCCTGGCCAGGCTGTGGATGTTGGCGGAGTGTCGGAATGAGCGGCGTGGGTGCACTGCCATTGAGGTGGCACAGAAGATGGGACAGAAAAAAAAAGAAAAAAAAAGTTTTCCAATTTCTGAGTTCTTCAAAGAATTTGTTTGATGTTGATTGAGATCAGATTGTAATCTGTTAAGTTGTGCCACGAACCAAATTGAATATGGCATCATTCAAGTATTTATGTGGTTTGTGCACTGTTCTGCCTAGATGCAGCCGCCCCAGGTTGGGTGAAGTCCGATGACGTTGTTTAAAACTACTCGTATTGATGGGGCTGGCAGACATGCCTACCGTACCGGAATAGCCGTATTTGTTACGGAAAAAACATAAAAATCGAGGTTTGTTCCGGACGTTACGGTCAGGGATCGCGTGGTCCGGAAAAACAAAAAAAACAAAACAAAAAACGAAATCAAACGAGTGGACAATTTTTCACAGAGGGACAAACCGGATGACGGTTAGGACGATTGAATTGAAGCGCAGTGCGCATGCTCACACTGCCATATCCGTCGACGAAACGTACCGAACGGAGCCGAGATTCAGACAAAGCGCGCTCGACTATCAAACATGGCTAGCATGAAGACTGCGAAGCGAGTGTGCGAGACAGATGATGATGAACCTCAAAATGGACCCCAGCGGCAGCCGCGAAAAAAACAAGATCGCCGTCGGCAAACCTTTCGTAAACAATACAGTGAGAGGTGGTCATGTTTACAAGAAGGACGGAAAGGGGAAAACTTTTGCTGGTGCACGGTTTGCCAGTGCGAGTTCTCCATCGCGCATGGCGGCCAAGATGACTGTCGTCGACATGTCGAATCAAAAAAACACAAGGACTTTGAGATATCTTGTGGTCACACTCGCAAGATTTCTGGATTTTTCACCAGTTCGTCGACCAGCAAAGCAGAATCAACAGATGAAGTGATTCGTGCCGAAGTTATGCTCGTCGACCTTGTTGCTGAACTGAATCTGCCTTTCACCGTTTTGGATACTTTTACAAAAGCGTTCAAACTGATGTTTAAAGACTCTGATGTGGCAAAGAAGTTTCAGTGTGGCAAGAGTAAGGGGACAGCCATTATAAAAGAAATAGCGGCGAAAACAATAGAAGACCTCGGACTATGCAGACCTGAAGAGTGCCTACTACAGGTCTCTGAAGTCTGCACAGTGAAAACCATGCATGACATGCAATGTACATAGTGTAGCCTAAATAAAGGTAAGTTGTTTTTTCTGCCTGAAAGAGAGGGGTTTTGCAGAATTGTTATGGTGTTTGTGTGTGTGAATGTGTGTGTGTGTGAGAACCTACACACGCGCGGTTGTGTCCACAAAAGGAAGGTTGAGTGTTCCTGAAAATTTTTGAAATTTTCAATTTGTTCCTGATTTTTATAACATCTGTTCCTGATAGTAAGATTTTGGGGTAGGCATGTCTGGGCTGGGCTTACATACGGGCTGGGCTACTTGTAGGTGGAAAAGGAACGGCTGAAACATTAGACATTGAAGAAGATACTTTCACATGAGTTTTTCAGTGGGTTTACAGCTTTACGTGTTTCTTTGGCATTACCAGTGTGGTGTGAAGTTTGGGACATGGAAGACTTACATGAATTCACCCCCAAGTGTTGGAGTGCAAGGGGGAAAGTCTGATCTCGTCATGTGAAAGTGGCCTGAATGGTGTCAAGATGGAAGACTTTTTGTGCTAACATCAGTTGATAGGCATATAGTGTTCCAGCAAATGAAGGCAGTCTTGTAAAGTCAGGTGTGACCTCTATGTGTTTGTGTGTGTTTGTGGCATGCAGGCAGCTGTCCCTGGACAATCGTGGAGGCCACCTGGAGATTGCAGGCACAGTGGTTGGCAGTTGGAGGGGCAGGGAAGGACCCCCCCGGGGCAGGTCAGCTCACTTCATTGGTTGGTCTTGGGATGGTCCTCTATCCTTAGGGTGGCATCTGTAACCACTTGGAAGCATGAAACTGTTTTTTCAACACAATCTTGTCCTCATTTCATAGGTTTTATCCCCATGTTAAATGTCTGTACACATCATCACTTCCATGTCACTGCACGTCACTACTTTAATCCATCACATCATCACTACTTTAATCCATCACACATCACTACTTTAATCCATCACATCATCACTACTTTAATCCATCACATCATCACTACTTTAATCCATCACATCATCACTACTTTAATCCATCACATCATCACTACTTTAATCCATCACATCATCACTACTTTAATCCATCACATCATCACTACTTTAATCCATCACATCATCACTTCCATGTCACTGCATGTCACTACTTCAATCCATCACATCATCACAGAATCACATCAACACTTCCATGTCACTACTTCTGTCCATCACAGAATCACATCATCACTTCCATGTCACTGCACGTCTCTACTTCAATCCATCACATCATCACAGAATCACATCATCACTACTTCAATCCATCACATCATCACAGAATCACATCATCACTACTTCAATCCATCACATCATCACAGAATCACATCAACACTTCCATGTCACTACTTCTGTCCGTCACATCATCACAGAAAACACATCATCACTTCCATGTCACTGCACGTCACTACTTCAATCCATCACATCATCACAGAATCACATCATCACTTCCATGTCACTACTTCTGTCCGTCACATTACAGAAAACACATCATCACTTCCATGTCACTGCACGTCACTACTTCAATCCATCACATCATCACAGAATCACATCATCACTACTTCAATCCATCACATCATCACTTCCATCTCACTGCACGTCACTACTTCAATCCATCACATCATCACAGAATCACATCATCACTTCCATGTCACTGCACATCTCTACTTCAATCCATCACATCATCACAGAATCACATCACTTCCATGTCACTGCACATCACTACTTCAATCCATCACATCATCACAGAATCACATCATCACTACTTCAATCCGTCACATCATCACAGAATCACATCATCACTTCCATGTCACTGCACATCACTACTTCAATCCGTCACATCATCACAGAATCACATCATCACTTCCATGTCACTACTTCAATCCATCACATCATTACAGAATCACATCATCACTTCCATGTCACTACACGTCTCTACTTCAATCCATCACAGAATCACATCATCACTTCCATCTGACTGCACGTCTCTACTTCAATCCATCACATCAGCACAGAATCACATCATCACTTCCGTGTCACTGCAGGTCTCTACTTCAATCCATCACATCATCACAGAATCACATCATCACTTCCATCTGACTGCACGTCTCTACTTCAATCCATCACATCATCACAGAATCACATCATCACTTCCATCTGACTGCACGTCTCTACTTCAATCCATCACATCATCACAGAATCACATCAATACTTCCATGTCACTACTTCTGTCTGTCACATCATCACAGAATCACATCACTTCCATGTCACTGCACGTCTCTACTTCAATCCATCACATCATCACAGAATCGCATCATCACTTCCATGTCACTACACGTTACTACTTCTGTCCGTCACATCACAGAATCTCATCATCATTACTTCAATCCATCACATCATCACAGAATCACATCATCACTACTTCAATCCATCACATCATCACAGAATCACATCACTTCCATGTCACTACTTCTGTCCGTCGTGGCGAACAACACAGACGATGCAACAAAAGATTCAGACATTCTTCAACACCTGTCTGAGGCGCATCTACAAAATCCGATGGCAGGACAAGGTCCGAAACGAAGATCTGTGGGATCGTGCAGGACAGGAACCAGTGGCCAAGCAGATACTGCGAAGGAAGTGGGGCTGGATCGGACACACCCTCAGGAAGCCAGCATCCAGCACCACACGCCAAGCCCTGACCTGGAACCCGCAGGGAAAGAGAAAGAGAGGCCGGCCTCGCAACAGCTGGAGACGAGACACTGAGGCGGAGTTGAAACAACAAGGGACAAACTGGACTGGAATGACCAGAACAGAGTGCGATGGCGAAGGGTCGTTGATGGCCTATGCTCCACCGGGAGCGACGGGCATAAATGAAAATGAATGACTTCTGTCCGTCACATCATCACAGAATCACATCATCACTTCCATCTGACTGTACGTCACTACTTCAATCCATCACATCATCACAGAATCACATCATCACTTCCATGTCACTGCATATCGCTACTTCAATCCATCACATCATCACAGAATCACATCATCACTTCCATGTCACTGCATATCACTACTTCAATCCATCACATCACAGAATCACATCATCACTGCTTCAATCCGTCACATCATCACAGAATCACATCATCACTTCCATGTCACTGCACTTCACTACTTCAATCCGTCACATCATCACAGAATCACATCATCACTTCCATGTCACTACTTCAATCCGTCACATCATTACAGAATCACATCATCACTTCCATGTCACTACACGTCTCTACTTCAATCCATCACATCATCACAGAATCACATATCACTTCCATCTGACTGCACGTCACTATTTCAATCCTTCACATCATCACAGAATCACATATCGCTTCCATCTGACTGCACGTCACTACTTCAATCCATCACATCATCACAGAATCACATCATCACTACTTTAATCCATCACATCATTACAGAATCACATCATCACTTCCATGTCACTGCACGTCTCTACTTCAATCCATCACATCATCACAGAATCACATCATCACTACTTAATCCATCACATCATTACAGAATCACATCATCACTTCCATGTCACTACACGTTACTACTTCTGTCCGTCACATCATTACAGAATCACATCACTTCCATGTCACTACACGTCACTACTTCAATCCATCACATCATTACAGAAAACACATCATCACTTCCGTGTCACTGCATGTCGCTACTTCAATCCATCACATCATCACAGAATCACATCATCACTTACATGTCACTACTTCAGTCCGTCACATCATCACAGAATCACATCATCACTTCCATGTCACTGCATGTCACTACTTAATCCATCACATCATCACAGAATCACATCATCACTTCCATTTAACTGCACGTCACTACTTCAATCCGTCACATCACAAAATCACATCATCACTTCCATCTGACTGCACGTCACTACTTCAATCCGTCACATCATTAAATAAAGATTGTACAGTGAGCTGTAATGATGTCATGGATGAAAGATCGGCAGTAAGATGAATGCATGATTGCCTGGTGTCGAGTTCTGGGTTGTTGGAGGATGAATACTCTGTACAGACCATATGCAAGTATAATCATACCGCTGTCTGTTTATTCTTGGCAGTAAGGAATACAAAGATACCTGAAGATTGAAAGAAAAGGTTGTTGTGTAGAAAGCAGGGTGGTGGTTTTGAGGACAGGATTGTGAAGACAAGCTGCTTCGCATCCCCGCCCCACCCCCCACCCCCCCTGTCCTGATAACTGTTTTAAAAGATCATCGTTGGAAGGCAGCTGTCAGGATTGAATGCCTTCCATTTCCCACGTGGTTGAAAACCTGGTATCTGTGTGTGTGATTCAGAGGGATCATGGGAGCCAGTCCCCCTCTTGGCCCGCCCAGGGGTCACCCGCCCACCTTCTACACAGGACGAGGATATGCGGTAAGTATGTGCCAGACATACTCACACGAAAGCAGAAAAGCACATTTTCTTTTTTTGTCAGAAAGATTGCAACGTAAGTTTGATTGACAACGGAGGAAGTGTGAAGTGAAATGAAAAGTAGGTAGCTATTTCTGTGTGTACATATGTGTGTCTCTCTCTCTCTCTCTCTCTCTCTCTCTCTCTCTCTCTCTCTCTCTCTAAATATGTATATATTTGACAGGTTATGTTCATAGAAAATGGCTCGGGTGATCATGAAACGCCTTTAGTCTACAGCTGATTAGATTATTGTGCATTATTATGTTGTTGCAAAGTACATCAAGAATCAAATCATAGTGGAAAATGACTGTAGATGGTGAGGGATAGAGCAGTCGAGTGTCCTCACCCCTTCCTCACTGCCAACCTTCTGCCCTTGCCCACACTGCTCTCTCCACTCCATTTAAAGAAAAAAAGGCTTATAAATGCAACATCTATGAACTGTTTTGCCCATGGTATGACAAATGTATCAAAGAACGCAATAGGAAACGAAGATTATGTATATTAAACAGATCTGTATATTAAACAGATCTGTTTACCCACACAATTTCAATTTTGTACATGTGTTATGTGAAAATTTGAACAGTGTGCAGCTTGTAACCATGGTGTTGTCTTGGTGTGTTCATTTGGGTACTTTGACCCAAGGGTGACAACTCCTTTCGTGTGTGACATCACATCGGACTGTGTGGATTACTTGGACAGCATGCCAGTATAGAAGAAACAATAAAACAGTAGCAGGGACTACAGACAAACAATAAAACAGTAGCAGGGACTACAGACAAACAATAAAACAGTAGCAGGGACTACAGACAAACAATAAAACAGTAGCAGGGACTACAGACAAACAATAAAACAGTAGCAGGGACTACAGACAAACAATAAAACAGTAGCAGGGACTACAGACAAACAAAAAACAAAAAACCCAGCGTGAGAGCAGGAATTTTCACCAAAGCATGCTGGTGAATAGGGTATGAAAACAAGTTGTCGTGTCAAGCCTCCCATCCCAACTCCACCCTCCTTTTTTGTTTGTCAAGCCTCCCATCCCAACTCCACCCTCCTTTTTTGTTTGTTACTTCGCCTCCCATCCCAACTCCACCCTCCTTTTTTGTTTGTTACTTAGATGATAAAATTACTTCGCCTCCCATCCAACTCCACCCTCCTTTTTTTGTTTGTTACTTAGATGATAAAATTACTTCGCCTCCCATCCCAACTCCACCCTCCTTTTTTTGTTTGTTACTTAGATGATAAAATTACTTCCAGATAAGATACCTAATCCCCCACTTCACGCTTTGGTGTGTGATAGCAGGGGAAAACAGATGTCCTCCCCCTTCCCCTTTTACACACATTTGGAAAGTGATCTCCAACCCTCAAACACACACACACACTTGCTTTTGCAAACGCTTGAAAGATTTGTACACAGTCTGTGTAGAAAATAGACAAAAGTTTCAAAATGTCATACACACATCTTTAACGGTGCAAAGAAACTGCTCTGTAAAATTGGAGTTTCTTATTTGCTTGTTTCGAAATCAGTGCTGAAAAAGGGCCTTCCAGAGCAGTTTCATCATTGTCATAGAGATTGACATCTTCAGGTAGCAATATCTCGGGAACAAAGAGGGATAGATAAGTAATTTTTTTTTTCCGTTCTAGTAAGTTCTATGCAACAGTGTAAAAGATATGAAGATTATTTGTTCTTTTTTTTCTTTCCTGCCTTTTCGTACCTACATATAGATAATTTTTGTTATTTTGTTTATGAAAATGCTAACTTGATCATTCCAGTTACTGTTGTGTTGGTGTATCACCAGTCTGTGAAGTTGGGTGCATTACGTTCGTAGTACAAGTTTTACTCCTCATTTTGCAAGACATTGCTAAACATACATCTGTGGTTAAGGTTTGATCGTTCTGCACATCTTGCACTTCTGTCTCCATGTAGCAATAAGTTTTAAATGATATCGATTCTATTGTCTGCATAGCCGCCACCAATGAGAGGCATGTACGGGATGCGTGGAATGCCTCGGGGAGCACGGATGGTGCGGCGACCTCCGCGAGTGACGGTGAAACCAGGCCGGGGCCGAGGAAACAAGGCAGCGTCCAAGGGAAGGGGAATCACTGTGGATGTGTCTGCCACGTGAGTAATCTCTCCAGGGCTGTGGGGTCCTAGTGTTTTCCTTTGTGTTAAACTAAACCTTTCAGCACAGTGTTCACTATGATTTACTGGTTGAAGATGTGGTGTTTTTTTGCATGGGATTTGTGCTTCATTTGGTTGTAGCTCTGAAAAGGGTTGACCTGTGTATGCAGTTTTGTAGATGTCCACAGTTGACATAAACTGCATCTTCCCTTATAAACTAAATTTGATCTTCTTGACTTATCCCACAAGTCCAGTATCCAATAATCTTTTTTTTTTTCCCCTCAGTTGTTAAAAGACAAATCTTCTTGTATGTGATGCCTTCAGTTTAACAAAATTGTTGAAGTTTGGTTGTTGTTTTTTTCTTTCACCACAAAAGTTGATTATTTAGTGTGCAGACCATATAGAATGACTTTATTTTGTTCCTGAAGGGTTCAGTACTTTGTTTAGACTTGGAAAATCACTCTGTGCTCCTAATCCATGACATTCTTTGAGTGCAGTGAATTTAGGGACAATTGTTTTAGCACTGAGAACACCGATGTAGAGTTAGTCTGTTCAGTTTTTTTCCCCCTCGTGTACCAGTTCACTATACATGGGAAAAAATGGCTGGTTTGGATAGGGTGATGTCTTTGAATTTTTTTCATTACTTTTATAGAATAGATGAGTTAAAGGCAAATTTTTTTTATTGAGGTTTCTTTACAGTAAGTGTTGCGGAGTTACCTCCCTTGGCATGGTATTCCCATAGTCCTGTAGCACAAAGTCATGTGGCAGGCAGAGGGTTAACCTTCATTGTCCTGTATTTCGTATGACGGAATTCGCCTAGACTACTAAGTTTATATTGGAATTTGCTGCCCGAATTGGGGTACTGACTTTAAAAAATTGTAAAAAATAAACTAATGGATAAAAAGATTTCAAATTTTCAGCAAAAATCTATGGAAAGCTGAACTTTGGTTTGCACTTGTTATTTTAGGGGGATGTGAAAATATTTTTATGGCTCAACACTCACACACCTGATTTTACCTGGAAAACACACCTACGTCAGTGAAATAAATGATAGACAGGCAATACAACACCCATCAACTTTATAACACCTACCTTTTTGGTGGCAAGTGGTCAGGTTCACCATCTGAAAAGAACTGATGGGTGTTGTGAGGTGTTAGTAGTTACACAGGTAGCTAGGAATATACGTGAATTTTTTGTGACGCTTTTAAGTCACATAGCAGTTACATAGCAGGAAAAAATAAAAATTAAAAAGATAACAGGTCAAAATCATACCATATTTACTGAAAATGTATTGGAGTGCATGCTTTTTGATCTGCATAAGTTAGTTTGTGTTTGTGAGAAAAAGAATTCCTATGACTGATAATATTTCTAACTATATGCAGGTGTTAGTAGGAAGGAAGAAAGGCAGGCATCACAACACAAAACAACACTCAAATATTTTTGTTGTACTCACCATATGGTTCCAGATGTAATGAATTATATAATCCAAATATGATCACACACAAACAACACAGTCACTGGAAATATTTTTGCTTTTGATCACTTTTGTCACACACGGATCACTGACATGAAATTTTCTGGAAGACCAGCAGCCATGCGCGTTTGTCTTGCATACCGGTTGGTTTCCCTGACCATGATGGAATGCGTTCAAAGGAAAAACAAGTGAAAAATAATCAAAAGGTGTTCGAAGATTCACTTGTGGATGTGGGGGACCCCTGTATGCATCAAACACACGAACTTCAGTCCGAAAGTCGTTGTTTGACCACTGCGATGACTGTGCACATCCACCGACATCAGAAGCACCTGCGTCACCTGCGTCGCCTATGCCCGAGTCACTGTCACTACTCGCATTCACTCCTTCTGCAACTTCAAAGTCACTGTCGCTGTCGACAGAGTCAAGATCAATGTCCGATTGATTCCAGTCGTTATTTTCGGTCGGAAACACATTCATGTTGAACATTTGGTCCACAGTAAAGCTCATGTCACTATCACTGTCAGAGTGCAACATTTTGCTCGTAGTCGGAAGTCGATGGGATGACCAAAATAATCGATTAAAAATCAAAACAGCCACAAAGCGCTCTTGCAAATGGCGCGGAGAAAGGTGTGAAAGGCCCGGATAACGACCGGTTTGTCTTATTACTGTAGTCAACCCAAATACGGGAGCACACCCAGACAATCAGCCTACTGACGAACGGGCGGTATAGGGCGGATCAGGAGCCTGAGGGGTCGGGCGGAATAGGGCGTAACGGGGGTAGAAAGGTTAAAGCATACTTGTACAGTCTGGTTTTGACTGTGTTTGGAGCAATCAGTCTTTTACAGACGTCAGTACATTATGTAGGAATGTCAAAAATTGTTTGCAATGTTGCAGTAAATGTTTTTTCTACAAATTTTATAAATCTGATTTTAAGGAGGAGAAGTACATTTCTAGCTTACCAGATGTTTATATTTACCATCTTGTCAAATTTAGATGTTCTACCAATTGAAGTAGATCGTCGATTTGCTAAATTCCAAAAGAAGAAAGGTTATTTAATAAATGTGACATGTCTGCAATAGGTGATGAATGTGATTGTGTCATGGAATGTTCATCATACGTTAACTTTGCGCAACACGTATTTGCCAAAAAGATTTCTCTCCCCAAAGTCTGTCTACAATTTTTGTCAAATGATGTCTTCTACTAATCGAAAACAAATGCTTCTGTTGTCAAAGTATATTAGGGGGGCCGGATAGCTCAGTTGGTAGAGCGCGGGACTCGTGATCCTGGGGTTGCGGGTTCGAATTTCGGTATAGGGGGATTTTTCCCTCGGAGTTAACATTGGTTCTGACTCCATTCCCCATATAGTCCTTCGAATGAGACTATAAACCGAGGTTCCGTGTGTGAACGCACGCATAATATCTTGCACACACGTAAAATCCCATCACCAACTTTCGGAAGAGAAGGCCAGTTTGGCCGTTGGTATGGATGACACGTGACACATAGCATGCACCTTCCCCGAAGATGGAGTATGGCTGCCTTAATGGCGGGATAAAAAAGGGTCATACACACAAAACTCCACTGCCTGGCTATACAGGGAGTGTCCGCAGGAGTATCAGCCTGCGTATGCAGAAAGAAAGAAAAAAAAAGTATATTAGATTATCTCAGGTGTTTAGAAATTGTTGGTCTATGTTAGCATTGACTAACAATTTTTGTTTTACTATATTAGATTATCTCAGATGTTAGAAATTGTTGGTCTATGTCAGCATTGACTAACAATTTTTGTTTTAATATATTAGATTATCTCATATGTTAAAAATTGTTGGTCTGTGTCAGCATTGACTAACAATTTATGTTTTACTTCGGCTCGTTTGTTTTCCTTTTCCTGTTATTGCTGGGAGCCGGAATAGCTCAGTTGGTAGAGCGCCGGACTCGTAATCTTGGTGATCCTGGGTTGCGGGTTCGAATCTCCGCCGGGGCGTTTCAGTACAGGGGGATTTTTCCCTCGGAGTTAACATTGGTTCTGACTCCATTTCCTATACAGTCCTTCGAATGAGACTATAAACCGAGGTTCCGTGTGTGAACGCACGCATAATATCTTGCACACACGTAAAATCCCATCACCAACTTTCGGAAGAGTAGGCCAGTTTGGCCATTGGTATGGATGACACGTTACACATAGCATGCACCCTGCGTGAGAAATGGAAAGAATGAAGGAAGTAAGCAAAATGAGTGAACAGTATTGACTGGATGACACGGGAAACGACTGAATGAAGCGCCAGCTGGCAGCTCTTCAGTCGGCACTACCCAGGTAGGCAGCCCGTTGTGTAAACGAGTGTTGATTGTAAAGCGCTTAGAGCTTGGTCTCTAGCCGAGAATAGGCGCTATATAAGTATTAATTAATAATAATAATAATAATAATAATAAACAAACCCTTCCTCCATACTCCAAAAGGGGCAAAAGGAATGAATATAATTCTTGTGTGTGTGTGCGTGTGATTATGTGTACATATATGTGTGTGAGTGAGATTAAGAAAACATACACAGTAGTAGGCTGACCGCATAGTGAAATATACACAGTAACAGGCTGACCGCATAGTGAAATATACACAGTAGTAGGCTGACCGCATAGTGAAATATACACACTTTGCCTGAAAGTCAGCCTGGGCTTGACTGTGTGGTGGCAGACACTGTGCTTTCAATTGGAAAAAAAAGGAAGGGGGCTTGGCATTCTTGTGATGAGAGTTGACCATGCTCACCAGTGAAAAGTGGCACAGTAGGAACAAATTAAACATTTTATGCCAGTTGTGCATCATGAATTGCAAAGAGTCTTCCTTTGTCATGTCCGGTACACATTCTCCTCTCTGCTCGGCCTGTGCTGTGGCGTCGTCATCACAGTTTCCCTCCTCACTCTATCACTCACCACAGCTGTTGGTGCTGCCTGTTCAACGTCTGTCATCTCCACAACAACAACTCACCACAGCTGTTGGTGCTGCCTGTTCAACGTCTGTCATCTCCACAACAACAACTCACCACAGCTGTTAGTGCTGCCTATTCAACTTCTGTCATCTCCACAACAACAACTCACCACAGCTGTTGGTGCTGCCTGTTCAAGTTAAGAATCTGAACTTCTGTCATTTCCGGAGTGTGGCTGCCCATGTGGCAGGGTAACTAATCAAAAACGGTCACACACATAATGTTCTCATCCCTAGCTGATGCATTTGTACCATAGTGTTCAAGTACTTCGGCTGTTCGGATGGTCCCTGGAGTCTTTTAGCCAGGGTACAACAACAACAACTCACCACAGCTGTTAGTGCTGCCTGTTCAAGTTAGGAATCTGAACTTCTGTCATCTCCACGTTTCAGTTTTAATGCTGTGGAAAGCTGACTACAGTGCCTCCTCTCTGAGCTTCGCTGCCGTGTAGTACTGAGTTGAGACACAATTGTTGACATGCATTGAACACATCAGAGAGTGGCTTGCAAAAACCCTCCATAGCTCACTTGCCTGGCAAAAATTTTTGCAAACTTTGGTGCTTTCGAAAGGTGAAAGGTCAATGAATATTCTAATTAGATATATGTCATCCACGAAGCGGATGCCAGTCAACAATAAGGTCTGTTCGGGGCCCTTTGTTCGAAAGTGTGTGGATTGGGAACTCGT
>CM031615.1:4110351-4137851 GCA_018398815.1 Conus ventricosus
TCAGAAAAACAAAGTCAAAAACGGTTTATGTCGTTGGATAGGTGATTTTTTGCCATAATATGCGAATAAAAAATAACAAATCTATTATCGCCCAAAGGATATGGAAGGAATACAGCAAAAAAGCTAAAATCTGAAAACAGCGATTTTGGTGCAAATTTATTTACCGCGCCTAGACGAATACAGAGACCACACTTTGTCAATACAACTCCAAACGACACCCATCAAATGGACTTCTATATTTACCCTCTGATAGATTAGACGAAAAAGATTTAAGTACGCACTACAGTCATTGACATGCTTCAAGATACAAAGATGCGAACCATTAACACAAAAGAGTGCTTCTGCTGTTGCTGTCCATACACTGATATACCAACGAGGGCCACTAACTTATCCTCGCATGATTCAAGTCGATGATGGAAAAGAATTTAAAGGCCAAGTGAATCAATTATTGTTAAACACAGAGTTACTATTAAAGAGGCATTCGGGAGTTCACAGATCACAGGCTTTAGTTGAAAACTTTAACAAACAGTTAGCCGAAAGACTTTTTCCTACCAGTATCACAGAGAGCTGATTGACAATTCTCGCAACACAGAATGGGTTAGAAGACTGCCCTCAGTTTTGCGCGCAATGAATAATGAAGAATTTAAAGGCTAAAACCAGTACAAGCAATCAAAAGAAAAACAATAAATGTTGCTGAAGACTCCAGTACACCCAGCAAACTATTACCGTTTGGTTTTGAAAGTAAGGTACCTTTATTTACCGGGGGAAGCAGAAGGGGACACTCGCATCAGGGCAACGATCCAGTTTGGAGTGTTGACCCTAGAAATAAAAAGAATTGTAAAATGAATCCGCCCGTGTATTATTTACGAGAAACTGACACAACAAAACAACCAGCCCTCAAAGATCTTTTGTGAAGAAGAACTGCAGATAATCCCGCCAGGCACAGTTCCGCTTTAATTAATTTACGGTTCTCCAGTGCCCATTGCATATGAAAACTCTGGATTAACAAACACCCGTTTTGTGTTTGTTCTATCTAATGACTTCTTTGTTACAACTGTTGTGTTGATCTCATGTAGATTAGATCGCAGTTTTACGTTGTCATGATGAAAAGTCTTATTGCCAAACAATGCTTCTTTGTAGTTGTCATGTGATATGTTTGACTGCACAACGCTGCGAGATATTCCCTTTGCTTTCTTAATGATTTTCTCCTGGCTCGAAATACTGTACATTTTCGACCTTAACCCCACATACTCCTTGATCACCTTTCCAGATAATTCATCCTTCATCTTTCCTAAAACCTTCTTGTTAGTAATTGAATGCAAAGGCGAATCTTTAGGTAATCGATGTGTCATACCACCCCGCATGCCTTTAGCTACTTCAATTCCATGTCTTTATAGATATCTTCAGTAGGATATCTATAACAAAACTATCTGTATCTGTGTAAAGTACTCTGGACTCAGGATACGAGGGCTTAAAGTAGTCATAAAGAAACTCTAACATCAAAAGCTTTGATAATTCTAAAACAGTAAACCCAATAAATACAGGTTTGTCCAATTTGACTTTCTTTTTTTCATCATTATGCCAAAAAGCTGATCATGAAATCTTCTAAAGTCCTGATAATTAGGTTTTGAAGTCAGCTTAATTGCTTCGTTCTCTCTGGTGACCAATCTGACATCTTTGCGCTTGTGCGGATTCTCCATAGTCTTTTCCAAACAGCTGTTTGTTCATCAGCTTAAAAAGTCTTTTTCTGAGGCATCTGTGGATTTTTGTTCTAAGATTAGTGTTTCTTCATGATGTATGGTTTTCATGAACTGTTCTTGGTCAAAAGCAATTAATACGATGAACAGCTGTCAAATTCAACCCATGTTCTTAACTAAAATTGTGAAGTCCTGAATGACAGACATAATTTTTTTGCCCCGAAGATTAGGCACAAGTTTAGGCGGCTCGCTTGATCCATCTTTAGACTTTCTGCTGCTAATGGATAGTCCATTATGCAGGTCATGAGTTCATGAGGATATTCTAAGTCAACTTCTAGAATGTATGCCGCGCTGTTGATCAGGCTTAAACTGCCCAACACTTTAAAGCCTTTTGAATATTAATCGTACCTGTGTAACATTTTAAAAAATTGCGTAACGAAGGATTGCGCCATTGCCCATCCATACAGATTGTTTTGCGTCTAAATAATGAATAGTTTAGACCTTTTACTCGGATCATAATGATCCAAGTATTTGTTTGTTTGCTTTACAGTAATGATGCGACGCCATAACTAATTCCTCTCCGCGCAGATCCGTTTTCAATCATCTGAAATTCATTGGTAGGTCAGACAATAAATCAATCTGTACTCAAAACTTTAAGAAAGCGCCCAACTCATCCCATGCGCAGAAATGTAATGCGCAGACCAGGCCTATAATGTTTCATGCAGTCTTTCTGTAATTTTCAAAGACGTCCGCCAACAAACATACATCTGCCATTAAATAGGAGTCCATGGATAGTCTCCCATCGTTTTACACTCTAACTTTTGCCACCATCTTGAGCATGCCTGGTAATCAAATCACAGATGTTCCTTTTCCTCTGAGACTAAAAAAAGAACGCGCCTTTAGGAGGAAGCGTCTCTTTCGTCAAACCTTTCCCAACTGTTCATGTACTCATAAGGGTAGAACACCCTTTCTAACGAAAGTTGGGGTCAAAAATATTTTATCATTAATAAATTGGGCAGGACTATTAAGGACTAGCCATGCCTCTCTAATGAGCCATCATGTGTTGCATAGAGTCCGTAGAAAGACATGTTATTTAAAGTGAAACACAAGTACTTTTCTGATGACTGTGGCAATGCATGCTACCCTGAAGGCGCTGGTTACTGCTTGCAATATAAGAAAGGCGTTAACCTCGCAAGTTATGAAAGAAGATGGGCAGCTGCCATGTCCTATGGTTCAAACTTTAGTTGAGATTGCATTTACTGGTGCGCTGCCCTCTAAACTTTCCACTAATGTGATCATGTCTCTTACTGTGGGGGTTACACACTTGGCGTTAGCTCTAAACCGCAAAACAACAATGCGGGGCTGAGTCATACTGTTGTTGGTCTTCTGGCGCATTATGATGCAGATAAGTTTAGATTATTAGAACAATCAGTACGCACATTGCTGCATGCGTTTTAAGAAGTTTCTGCATGTCAATCTGGTCCTCTATATAATTCTGGCTCCTGAATAAACGCCATCACGACCTAACAATAATGAAGGTCAATGAACAAATCTGATGATTACTCATTAAGACTGTTTTTTCGAGTTTTGTGTGCAGGGCCCTTCATAAGAACAATAAGCGACTCGAAGTCTGCGTAAACTACGTATGAGAATTTTGCAGCCGTTTTCCCTGTTCTTAAAACTAACATTTAGATCCTGGCGGGGGCGTAATTAGTTCTGTATACAGTCTACAGAACTTACAATGTTTATATGTTCACTCGCCAAGCTTGCACAGAATGGAATTCCTTGGTTAAACATTGTCTGCAAGAATTCTTGTTTGTGCTAGGTTTTGTTTTTAGTATAAACTCAATAATCTACTCATTGAGCGTATCAATGTGTAATGGGTAGCCCTGCTGGTGAAAACATTAGTAGTAAGTCAACATGCTTTTAGTCTGGTTCGCCTATTGTTGGACTGTTCTTGGACACTTTAATTGGCACCCAATTTGTTTCCTCGGCCAAGAGTATACATTAACAGTTATTGGGTGTTTTGTTCTTCAAAACTGATCAATTTTGGTCTACACTAACAGAAAGGATATTCCATTGAAGTTAAGATCTTTGGCGTATTGCCGATAGTTTTAGTACACTCTCTCTGCGTGTTCGCGGAAACAAGAATGCAGCCTTGCAAGAATCCACCCACATGAACATTTGTTTGTCAGAATTTTTTATGTTTAAAACTGCTCTCTTTTAAAAAAACCAACTCCCGAGGTAGCGGAATGTAAGCCTTGCCTACAATCGGTGCATACTTAGCCTGTTTTAATCTAATCCCGAAGAACGTCGCCCTCTGACCAACCAAGCCTCTCATTTTAGCTTCTACAGCGGCAGCGTCAAACTGTGTAAGCAGTTTCGTCGCCAACCGGGTGTTAATCATTATGAGAAGAATAGTCTGCTGTTTAGTTGAGACCCAACTTCTAGATTTTTCTTCATTATTGTTACCTAGAGTCGATTAAAACAGCTAACATTACTTTAACTGGCGGGTCTATTGTTAGTTTGCCTGGAACTTGAGAAATTGCATGAACAACGCTTGCCTGTACGTTTGGTTGGGTCAATGACTTCTAAATCAATATCAATCAGTGCTCTTATAAACGCTCTCTCTCGAGCATTCCTTCAAACAATTCGTCTTGTCCTTCATCTATCTTAGCCATGCTGTACTTTCTTTTCTAAGTAAGGCCAAAATATTTATTTAAATTAAAAAAAAATACTTAATCCAAACCAATATCAACGGTCTTTTTGCGCTTGGACACATTAACTAAAGTATAACAACACCTTTTGGTGTTGTAATGGTGAGCATGTTTAGAGCAGAGTTAATGTCACGTATACTTTTTTAAGCAATTTCCCTTTTTTATCTGCCTCGTGGTCTGGCTGTTTGAGAAAAAACTTTCACCGCCTTTCTTTGAAGATCAAACTTTTGTCTTTTATATCCATCTAAAAACGCCTGTAAAACGACTAAATTCTTCATCCCGTGATGTTTAGTCAGCTAGTGCTTTTATTTTATAATCAGCTTGACGGAACAAGTTTAGCTGTTATTAGTTGAACCATGCTGTGTGCATTTGAGTTTAGTTTTTATTTTTTGCTCGCAGCACCTACGCTAATGAACACGAGGACCGAGAGCCTAAAGACAAACCTCCTAAGGTAAGCTGCGGGTCGCCATGCCCGTTGCTAAAAGACCAACACTCGTTTCCTGCTGCTAGAGCCTATAGGTCGATGCCTCCAGTATAACATATTGTAACAGCATAAAAGGCAGCAAATACCTACGTTTGGTTTTGCTGTATTTTGAAAGGTCTGCTCTATTTTTGTTATGCATTTGTGTAATTGGTTGTTAATCTGAAGGTTTTTACTTCAGCACAGAATTGCACTGCTATCCCTTCTTTTGGCGGTGCTGTAGGCACATTTGGATACACCAGAACGACATGCTTTTTATAAAATGAAAAATAATTTAGTATAATACATCTTCTAATCTGTTTTCTCGAATATTCAGACTGGCGCATCAAATCATAAAAACAAAATGTTACATTAAGCGGTTTATTCGGCTTCTTCTTCTTTATCAATTTGAATGTTTATTACGTCTCTCTCACGTTTCATCTCCCCGCCTCATACAACTCATTATCCTCTGATGACCTTAGGTCAATCCCATAAACCCGAAAATTTGTTTGTTAAAATAAACATCGAGTCTAACACTGGGAAGGATGTTAAATCTTTAGACACTAGGATTCTGCTTTTTTTGTTTTTTTTTTTTTTTGGATTTCTACCCCTCCAACCCCCAAACAATTTTCTATTTCGGTCAAAATGATGATAAGGTCGATGCCCGCTACGTAGATTTGGTTAGGACTGGCCGTCATTGTAACATTGCACTTTCTTTATTTGGATTAAAAAACTTTTCACTTGCTCTTTGAAGCGTTCTCATCTTCACACAGCAATAAAAATACCTTTTAAGCGATCACTTGCTGCGACGCTAAAAACTAAAAAATTCCATATAGTGTCTGCCTGCTCTAGGAGATGTGTATGATGAATCACCTCTTTCGTAATATATTGGTAATTTTGACTGATATTGTTGTTCAATCAGCCTTGCTAAAGCGAAGTTTGCTAACAACGTCAAACTCTATACGAGATGTCAGAAATGCGTACTTTGCTTCGTGTCTGATGATCGAGAACGCGTTTGTATTCATTAAAAGTTAGTTCTTATGACATCTGTCTTTTAATGCCTCCTTGAAAAGTATGGTGCATGCGCTTTTAACAACTAACTCAAAATCTAAGGGAATGGAAAAACGATTTCCAACCAAAATTTACAGCTACAGCCTTTTTGCTGGCTTTAGCAACTGAGGCGAGTTCGGCGCCTATTCTAAGGCTTTAGTGCTTCTTCAATTTTCAATTCCTTGAAACGCAAGATCAGCCCTTTCGTTCCCCGTTAGCATAGATCAGAATAGTTAAAAATTATTGTCCTGCATTATGTAAAGACAATATTTCTTGCCCTCAAGTTTTATAGAAATTTTCTAAACGTTGCCCGCCCCAGATCTGCACAACAGTCCTTGTTGGGTCATGTTGTTGAATCGAGCGCTATTTTGAAGTAAGGAACGCGCAAGAAGCCTGGCACAATCACTGTCTCCGCTCTGGTCTGGAAATTTGAACAAAGAATTTGATCTGCATCAATAGTAGATGGATTATTTGGAACAGTAATACTTCCGCTTATTTCCCTTCTCCGCCAAAGTGGCTCTTTCAGTTTTCTATGCGGGTCAAGAATCGAGCCATGTAAGTGTTCTGGCATTTTTTTATGAAGCAAATAAAAAGTTAATTATTTAAAAACATGGCAGGATTTGAAGGGAAGAAGATTATGATGTTTTTTTTTGATCGTGGAGACGGACATGAGTGAGATGATCCCTTTGACACAGCATCGTACATGAACGCTCTCATGCAGCGTAGAATTAACAGAAAGTACAGTCGGAGCATTTTACAAAAGTTTAGGTCAAGAACCTCCGAATTTAAGACCTCAAATGATTTTGAATTAAAAAATGGTCCGCCATTTGTCTGTAAAAAACGATCAAGGGCACCTTGTTCGGCCTTAACAACTAAACCCACCCATCAAAGTTTTTAGCCGTGGGTTCATAGAATAGAACTCAGTGTGAAAGATAAAAACGCCTTGGCATTTGCTAAACCAAAATAAGGGCGGAGGCAGTTGCTAACTTCAAAACGACACGTACAATAAACTCCCGACAAAATAACCAAATGCAAAATCATGGAACTTAAAGAATTAAATCAATCAGCAGGCGAATTATAATACCATAGAACAGAACCCAGTTTTTCCAGAAGAAACAGCGTTAAAAACAATTAATATTCCCATAGCCTATGCGAGAACTAACGGCCCTTGATCGTACGTTAAGAACCATCAGAGGCGAATTAACAACAATAAGTCAAAACTAGTGAAACTAGAGGAGCATATAAAAAGAGAAAAAAGAAAAACTCGTTGAGGCTGATGAACGCCAACTTAGGACATGATATTAAAGAAAGAAAACTCCAAAGAACTAAAAGATCTTGAACAAGAAAGATCAGCAAGACTAGAAGTGCTGTCTACTAACCGAAAACAATTACGAACTCAAGTGAGCAGAATAAGAGAAACTTTCCAAAGAATTTTATATGAAGACACGACACTAGCAGAACGAATACGAACACTGTTTAGAGAGCAAGGAGTCACATTAGTAAGCGTTATAACAGCCTTAGGATTTGCAATAAGTACACTAGTGATGGCTATTACAGGCAGCGGTGGAGGTCAAAGTTTAGTGCCTCCGTCGCCATCACCTCCACCTGATAAATCATGGGTAAAAAAACAGCTTGATCATCTTGCGAATTTATTAAAAAAATTAGCCAGTAAAGCTATAGACTCTTTACCCGGTATATTAGGCGGTATTGTCAGCTGGCTTTTGTCTACTGCAAGCAAAGTAGTTGGCTTTATGGCCGAGCATTTATGGTCATTAGTTCTCGTAATAGTTGGGTTAATTTTAGTAAGATAAAGACCAAGTAATCCTAGGCCAGTTAATCCAAGAACAAGCGCTGTCTTTTCATATTCATGGTCATCGCGAACAGAGTCTGCGAGCTTTGCTGAGTCTTCAATGACTTTGGGGGTTTGGACTTCGGGAATTAGATGACTTAATCTTGGGTGTTTGTTTACTGCTTGTAATATTACTGGCTCAGAATTTATGTCGTTTTTCCCAACCTTCTGTTCATTGCCTGCTATAAGAATTTCATTATTATAGTTTATTATTTACCTATCTGGGTGTCTGAGGTCAGAAGGCTGCTATGTGATAAACGTGTGCCAACTAGCAAAGTCTACTTTCGATCGGGCGGTGATTGGGTTTAGAAACATTTTGGTTATCTTTTTAATACTTAAGGTAAATCAACTGTAGAATTAATAGCGTCCTCTAAATTTGCTAAGTATTGTTTTTGTGCGTCCAAAGCCAGTTGAAGGATCAGTTTTTGCGCTTGATTCTTGCTGTTGTGCGCCCCTAAAGCAAACACCAACGTAAAGTACGAATAAGAGGTCGTTTATTTCGTTCTATTCCGCTCTAGTTAGTCCCTTGTAGCGTCTCAGATATATTGGTTGTGTCCTGCTGTTTTTTTGCTCTGGCTCTTATGGGACCAGGGCTGATAACCATTTTGAAAGGCCAGAACGCCGGTCAAAGTTATACTTGTTCTGGGCGTTTGCCCTGGGAAAATAAAATGACGCCTATGCCATGATTTTGATCCACTTTTTTGTCTAAAGCTTTCTCCGTATTTAAGTAGAAATATTGAATTTCGTTACGATTTTCCTTTTTCTAAAAGGCCCCTTCATGGTCTATTATGTTTGATGAGTGGTATTTTTAAACCGGTTTTTTGTCAATTTGGCATTGGCGCTTGCAATTCAGTCAAAAAATAGTCTGAAGGTGTAATTGATATGAAATCCCTGTACACTGATCCTCACCAAAGGAATCATCGTTTGGTGATTTAAATGATCAGCTATACGACACTCCACACCCAGTTGATGCACAAATACAACAGCAAAGTTTAAACTGGTCTCTGATAAAACTGCATTCGGATGACCCCTAAACCACGGCTTTCTGGAATTGCTAGTTTTCAATAGGGGGGTTAGAGAGCTCGTCAATGGAAGTACTCACCTGTTTATTTGATAAAAGAGGCAGTCTGGGATCACAGCATTGTCAAGTTATCAGTTTGTTTTTATTTTTAGAGTGTAGTGCGGCACCAAACAGAATATTTTTGCATCAGTATATTTGAAATGACACTCATTTTAAATGTTGTTTTAAAAAATGGTTGTAACTATAACAACTCAAGGACCGCCCTTACTTTTTAGAACATTGCTGTGTTAAAGAACGATTGCTCCGGAAAACCATAAAAAAATAAATCGCACTTCCATGAAAAAATTCTACAAAGTCGTATGGATTTAATAATAACTAAAGCAAGGAAGAATTAATAAGATTACAAATATGGAAAAGGAGAACAAAACGACAGGGCGTTTTTTAAAACATGGTTAAACAATACCTGATGGTGATACGGGTTTTGCTTCACTAATAAAGAAGGCATGAGTAAACTTAGACATTACTCTTAAACTTAACAATGCAAAAATCCTAAAAACAATATTATAAACATTCTCAAACTGAAGATGCAAAAATACGGATTTTGATAGAGAGTTATGCTAATAATGCTAGGCTTTACAAAACTAGCAATCTACCCACTCATTAGTTTTAGTGTTTTCGCCAGATGAAACACGTTTGAGGGGGGAAAAATCCGCTCGATCTTGCATTTACATTCATTACCTCTATGTTCATTTGGATGGAGCTGTAGCACTGATGGGAAACTTAGTTGATGGAAAGGCCCCTCAACTGGTTTTAAGAGCTCTTCCGTCAGGGAGGGGGAGAAGGGGGGGAGGGGAAAGCTGCCACATATTGCGACTTTATTGTGAAATATTACAAATTCCCTAAATTTACAGTTTTATAGATTAGTTTTGGCGTGGCGAGGGTTGGGATCATTTAAATATAACATCAAAGACAACGGCGGGGGGCGGGAGGAAAAGTGTGGAAATGTTGGGATAAACTGCCACTGTTGTTTTGGAAATAAAATAATACCGCTACTAAAAATTAATGTCGCGTTGCGCCAGAAGAACCAGAGTACATTAGCGCCTGTGAGGGTGTTTTATAAAAACCTGTTTAGGATTAAAGGCCTTGCAGGGAACGTAGCGGACTTTGAACAAAATGGTGAGATAGGCACTTTGTATGGTTTTGAGTACACTAAAGATGGTGATTATAAACGCAAAGAGGTTGACGACAACAAAAGGTTTCCTAAACTAGAGCAACTACGCAATCTAGAAGCAAATAATGTTGGCCAGTATGAATATAAAATAGTTCGAAAACCTGACCTCAAATGGCACTTAGAACCATATTTAGAATGGGAAATAAAATTTGAATTCATAAGCCATTTACATTTTTTGACCGTCAAAAAAGTTTCAGAAAAGCATTCAACTCTGGCCCTTTACATGTAAGTCTTATGCCAGACAACAATAGTCGAAAAGAAATTGAAATAACGCCGTATAGGAAAAAGCAGTACATCCTCCACAGAAAAGAAACAGTTGTAAAAAAGCTTCTACAAAATTACAGTTCTTTCCAAGCAGAAATTAGGAGACACGTTCACAATAATATTTGAAATTTCTGTCTTTAAAGATGTGGAGAGGGATGGGGTGTGTGGGCGTTAGTGATGACTTATAAAAGGAATTAATATAGCTGGCAAAACTTAGACGTTAAACGCCTTAACGTTGTTGTCGTCGTTCTTCACAATGGTGAGGATATTAAGTCATAACAACAAGCAACAAAATCACTGTTGACTTAAATAGAAACAATCTTACAGAACTAAATTGGATTAATCTTACACATTTAGGTCTTGTAGGGTTTTATTATACTGAACAAGTTTTAACAGAGGACATGATAAAAATAATAACTGGATTAGATTAAATCTGCCAATAAAACCATGGAGCAGTTAAACTTTATGACAAAAACTCCTCATTGCTCATTGATTTGTGGGCAGACTGGTTGTGGAAAAACAATATTTGTCCTAGACCTATTACAAACAGTTTATCGCTATAATTTTAATCATATTGTGGTTTTCTGTCCAACACTTAAATGGAACAAAGCATATCATGATAGAAGGTTTATATGGACAGATGATGACATATATTTAGTTAATCCTAGCAATAAACTGAGTGAGTGTTTAGAACAGTTTTATAGACTGTTTGAAGGAACGCAAACACTATTTATTATAGATGACTGTTCGGCAGAAAGAGACATAGTTAAAAAAAGAAATACTTTGTCAAAACTGGCTTTCAGTGGAAGACATGCTGGAATAAGTGTGTGGATTTTATGCCAGAAATATAACTCGGTTTTAAAAGACTTTAGAGAACAGTTAAAGACTGTAGTTTTATTTCACATGAAAGACAGAGACTCATTTGAAGAATGTTTGCGCGAAAATGATGTTATTGAAAATGACCAGGAAAAACACAGGATTAAACAAAAACTGAAATCTGAAAAGTTTAGTAAATTAGTATTAAAAACAGATAACCCTGCACAGTATGTTTGTTTGTAAGGTCGTTATTTTTTGGTTACTTGTCAGAGAACAGGAATAGGCGGCTTTAGGCCACTTTCGCCCAAAAACGTGGTGGAGTAGCAAGTGAGTCAGAAGCGGCATATTACTGTTCTCTACTCACTGTCTGCGTCGCACGGTGCCATGTCGATGTGCAGTGTTCCGTGGTGGGACATCGAACTCGGTGCAGGCAGAGGTACAGAGCAAGGGGGTTTGGGTGTGAAGGCTGAAAAGTGTCAGCACAGGAGACTCCACTGTTGTTGTCGCTTCTGTCGCCATTGTACATTAAACTAGGTGGAGTCGGCAGGAACAGACCAGACGGGGAAGATGCAGCTTCACTTGCCTTTTGCTTGCGATGTTCTTCAGCCCTTCTCCTGTCCCTGTTGATCTGCGACGGACCTTTTCTCCGGAACACCGCACTGTGAGCTGGGTGACGCGTGACAGGAAAACGGTCGGACATTGTTGTCAGCCTAAGAATAGAGAACAGGAAAAGGCGGATTCTGGCTCAACCGATCTCAACTAGTTTCGACCGGTTGACTCCAGAATCCGCCTTTTCCTGTTCTCTGACAAGTAAGACTTCTATAACCAAAAAAATAACGATTATTTACAAACAAACATACTGTGTAGGGTTATCCGTTTTCAATACTAATTTACTAAACTTTTCAGATTGTAGTTTTGCTTCAATCCTTTGTTTTTCTTGTTTGTTTTTAATAACATTATTTTCGCGCAAACATTCATCAAATGCGTCTCTGTCTTTCATGTGAAATAAAACTACAATCTTTAACTGTTCTCTAAAGTCTTTTAAAACTGAGTTATATTTCTGACATAAAATCCACACACTTATCCCAGCATGTCTTCCACTGAAAGCCAGTTTTGATAAAGTGTTTTCTCTTTTAACTATGTCTCTTTCTGCCGAACAGTCATCTATAATAAATAGTGTCTGCGTTCCTTCAAACGCTCTATAAAAGTATTCTAAACACTCACTCAATTTATTGCTAGGATCAACTAAATATATGTCATCATCCGCCCATATAAACCTTCTATCATGATATGCTTTGTTCCATTTAAGTGTTGGGCAGAAAATTACAATATAATCAAAATTATAGCGATAAACTGTTTGTAATAGGTTTAGGACAAAATTAATATTGTTTTTCCACAGCCAGTTTGTCCACAAATCAATGAACAATGAGGCTCTTTTGTCATAAAGTTTAACTGCTTCATAGTTTTTTATAACAGAATTTAATCTAATCCAGTTATTATTTTTATCATGCTCTCTGTCAAAACTTGTTCAGTATAATAAAATCCTATAAGATCTAAATGTGTAAGAAAAACCAATTTATTCTGTAAGATTGTTTCAAATTTAGACTAATATGATTTTGTTGCTTGTTTTTATGACCTTAATACCCTCCCTTTTGGAAGAATGACACGGTAACTTTAAGTTTTTTAAACGTCTAAGTTTTCCCAGCTAATTAGAATTCCTTTTAAAAGGGCTCACAAACGCCAAAAACCCCTCCCTCCCCTCATTTTTTAAGACAGAAATTTAAAATATTGTAACGCATCCCTAATTTCATTTGCGGAATAACTGAATTTTGTAGAAGCGTCTTTAAATGATTCTCTCGTGGGGAGTACTGTTTATTCCCATAGGGTTTTTTTTAAATCTCTTTCCACTATTTCCTCTGGATAAGACTTACATGAAAAGGGGCCCAAGTTGAATGCTTTTCGAAATTTTTTTTGAGGCAAAAAAATGGGGGCTCCCTTTTCGCCGTTCCCGTTTTGCCGTTTCCCGTTTCGCCGTTTTCGTTCCCATTTCCCCAAATTTGCCGTTTCTTGTTTCCCGCTAATTAATTGGGTCCAATTTTGACTTGTTTAAAGGGAATTCTCACTGCACTTAAACCCAACCATTAAAAAGCTACACCAAAAGCAATTTTCCCTTAATACAAATTTTTAATTGAAAACCAATTAATTTTTTTGAAAATAAAAAATTTTTTAAAACCCCCCATCCCTTTCTCATGTCAACCAAGTGTTTGCCAGGGAAGAAGCATAAATAAAGTTCAGAATATCCCAGTGCCTTTGTCAAACTCAACTTAAGTTCTCCAAGTTTTCGCGTAGTTCCATAACGTCTTTTTTTCCGGGGCAGGGCTGCCAGCCTGTCGAAAAGCGAAGTACCCTCAGTCTTCTCTTGTTTCTCTCAAGAGTTGGATGAGGCGGAACCTTTGGGTGGGCACACGGTTTTTTGTTGAGTGTGAATGGAAGCTCCCACAGCTTTGTTTGCCCTCGAAACCCGGGGCCACCATTTTTTCTGTCGGGTTCCCGACTTTCCTGGAAAAAATGGGCAATTGGTCAAACCATTTCGAAAAAAGTAGTTGCTGGGGCCCCTCTGTCCTTCTGGTTTGGGCTTCGTGGCGATCGGCCCAAGCTTCACCCACTGCTGTCGGTACAAATGCCAAGGCGACGAGACGCAGAGTATTTCTGAGTCTGCTTCTCCCTGTATCGAAGCAAGACCAGACTTTGTACCTTTCGCCATAAAAATTTGGCTGAAATGGAAAAGACACCATTTTTTGAAGCCCGTGGAAAAAACTTTCGAATTGCTTGAGGGAGGGGGTTTAAAATCCACAAGAATTTCGCAAATCAAACTTTGGATCTCTTGCGTGGGACAGTTTTGCAAAGCTAAAAAAACCCAACATAGGGGGCCCCCGTTTTGTCTGGTAAAAAGCAAACGCCATGAAAAAAACTCTTATGGGAGACGTCACATTAAGTTGTGGGGGAAAAAAATCAAGTGACCCAAAAAGTTCCCCAATAACCTTCTGGCCCGGCACATTCAGTGATGTTTTTCACCCCTTCCAAACAAGAAACTTGTCGCTTTTCTCCCTCTCAGCAAAAAAAAAAAAATCTCGTCCTCATTTTTGTCTGAAAAAGGTGGTTAAATTGCAAAACCCCCCGTTTTGTTTAGGCAACTTGGAGGGATTTTCTCTTTTCTCGTAAGCGAAGACTTATTTGAAAAAGTGGAAGATAAACCCAAATTCGTCCGCTTTTCATGCCGTTTAGCCCCTGAAGACTCCCTCAATTGCATTTTGGCCGGGCCTCTGGTTCTTCCCGGGATTTCCTTTTCACTGCGCCACAAACCTTCTCCATTTCAATAGCACCCTTGGTTTGGAGCGTGTGTGGGGGCACCCACCACGGGTTCTGGTTACAGACAGAGAGACCCAGGGGGTGTAATGTATTTTCGTTTTTTGTGAAGGGGGTTAAAAAAAGGTGAAAGAGGGGGAGAGAGAGACAGACAGACGACAGACCGGACATACATTTACTCACCCGACCTCGCGGGCTTCCAATGTGACTTCAGCCAATCACGTTTTTGACCACTGAAATTTGAAGGGCCCCATTTTAAACACTTTGGGAAATCAATTTTTCTTTTTCTTTTTTAAACGGGAAAAATGGTTTAAAGAAAAAAACCTTTTTTTTTATTCAAAATTCAAATTTTTTATTCTAAAAACCCCACCCAAAAATTTATTTCACACCCCCCCAACCAAAACCCAAAAAAGCTGCTGCAACAACACACCACAGACAGAGAGTTAAGAAAAGAGAGAGAAGTGGGGAGAGAGAGAGAGAGAGAGTTGAGAGAGAGATAGAAAGAGATTAAAGATATTTAAAGAAAAAGAGAAAAAAAATTTCCCTTTCATCCATGAACCCATTGCTGCTTTTGTGATGCATCTTGCTTTGCAGCTTTGGGGGTTCTTCTTTTTTCCCATCCCCCTTTATCCCTAACTTCTTATCTATTTCCTGTGGGAAAAACCCCTTCCCCTATTGGGGCTCAGGGCCGTCCTCGTTTTGTTTTAACCAGCTCCAAATTTTGGGTATGACTCGGAGTGACCCTCAAAAAGATGACTTTGACTTTAAAAGGGATTTATCCATTTTTAAAAAAAAACCCCACTTTTTCACGCAGGAACAAAATTCAATCCTTTTTTTCCCTACCCACGAATTTTTTTGGAAGGGGCAAAACCCGGGGGGTTTTAACCCCGCGCGGGGGTGAAACGAAACCAATTAGAAAGGGCCCCCTTTTTTCCCCATTTCGCCGCCAAAAAAAAAGCGGCAAAAACCAAAAGAAGCGGCGAAAGGGCCCCTCCCCAAAAAATGTAAATGGGTTTATAATTAAAAATTTTTTGCCCCTTTCCCTAAATAGGGTTTTCCAAGTCCCCAATTTGAGGTCGGGTTTTCGAACTATTTTTATTCATACTGGCCAACATTATTTGTTTCAAAGTTTGGGCGCATTTTTTCAATTTTAAAGGAAATTTTTTGCTGTGGGCCAACCCTTTGCTTTTATAACCCACCACTTTAGGGGCTAAAAAACCATACAAAGCGCCTTTTTTCAACCCGTTCTTTTTTCAAAGCCCCAAAGGGTTTTGCAAGGTTTTTTTAAATTCAAAGGGTTTAAAAAAACCCCCCCCACAGGCGTCAATGAAACCCTGATTCTTCTGGCCCACGCACTTTATTTTTTAGTAAAACCCTTTTTAATTTTTTTTCCAAAAAAAAGGGTAGGTTATCACTTTTTAAACGATTTTTCCCTGTTTTGCTGTGATTTTTAAATTTTAAAATAAATCGGACCCTCCCCCCAAGCTAATTTTTTAAACGTAAATTAGGGAATTTTTAAAAATTTCATAATCCCCTATCAGTTTTCCCCCTGGGGGGAAGAGCTCAAAAAAACATTGGGGGTCTTCCTCATGTAAGTTTTAAACCCAGTGCTCGCTCATCCAAATAAAACAAGAGTAAAAAAGTAATGCAAGATCGAGCGGTTTTTTCCTCCCTCATAAGTATTTTTTTTGGGTTTGTAACTCTAAATCTATGATTGCCCAGTTTCAAACCCTAAACTTTTAGCAGCTCTTAAAAAAATATTAACCTACTTTTTCCCTTCTTCGGGCCCTAAATGTTTAACATTTTTTTTTCAGATTCGAAATTTTTTAAGTTTGAGAGTAAGTAAATTTACTCATTGCTTCTTTTAGTGAGCAAAACCCGAATAACCACGGGTTTAATTTTTTGAACTGCTAATTTTTGGGCCCCTTTTTTTTTGTAAATTTTTTTTTAATCTTTTTAATTATTCTTTGATTAACTTATATAAACCATAAAATTTGTAAAAAATTTCGTGGGTCGCCCTTTTTGGGTTTCCGAAATTTGGGTTTTTCAATAGCATGTTCTAAAACGAAGGAGGGCCTTGAGTTGTTTTTGTTACAAAAAATTTTTTAAAACGAAAAAAAAAATAAAGTCCCTTAAATAACAAATAAAAAAAATTCTTTTGGGGGCCCGCACTATAATCTTAAAAATAAAAGAAACCCTGAAAACCCTCGACATTTTCTTACTCTCTGACACCTTTAAAGTAAAGGGGAGTACCCCTTCCCCTTTTAAACAGAATCTTAACCCCCCTTTTAAAAAAAAGACTACATCGGAAAGTGTTTTTTCACTCCGAGCAGTTTTTTTTCAGAACCATTTAAAACTTTGCTTGTTTTGGGGCATCAACTGGATGTGGAGTGCGAAATGCTGATTTTTTAAAATCATCCTGACCCTTTGGTGAGGTCGGCTATGGGATTTCTTTTTCTTTTACCCCTTCAGGCGTTTTTTTGACTGAACTGCAACACCATTCCCAAATTGACAAATTTTTTAAAACCCCAACCAAGCAACCGAATAGACATGAAGGCATTTGAAAGGATTTAAAACGAATTCAATATTAATTTTAAAAACCGATTTTAAAAAAAAAGGGTTTGGCCCTTTAACCCAAGGTCTAGGCCCCCCTTTTTTTTTTGGGCGTGCACAAAAGTATAACTATGACTGGCATCCTCCTTTACAGATCTTTCTCTTCAGGCAAAAACCCCGCACCCGGGTCCATAGAGCAAGAGCAAAAAAACACATGGACAAACATTTATTTTTTGACCTTAAAAAGGGCCTAACTAGAGCGGGAATAAACGAATAAACGACTCTTTTCCCGTACTTCCCTTTTGGGGTTTGCTGGGTTCGCAACCCACAGAAAAGGGTCGACATAACTAATCCTTTACTCTTTGAGGGCCAAAAAAAAAATTTTTTTAGAAAATTTTTAAGGACCCCCATTAATTCTACAGTTGTTTTTGCCTTCAAAAATTAAAAAAAAACCAAAATTTTTTCCCAAAAACCAAGTCGAAAGTAGACTTTGCTTTTGGGCACGGGTTTTAATAGCAAACCTTTGACCTCAGACCCAGGTAGGAAAAATAATAAACTACAAAAAAGAAACCCTTTTGGGGCAGGCAATGAACAAAGGTTGGAAAAAACGACATAAATTCTGAGCCAAAATATTAAAAAACAAAAAAAAAACAAGATGACCCCCCAAGTTAAGTCACCCAAAACCCTGGGGTCCAAAGCCCAAAGACCTTTAAAACCACAAAGTCAAAAAAATGCCCATAAAAATTTTAAAAAAACAGCACTTTTTGTTGGTTTAACTGGCCTAAAAAATTACTGGGGTCTTTTTTTTAAACAAAAAATTTAAACCCGACTATTAAGAAAAATAATGTCCATAAGGCTCGGGCCATAAAGCCAACTACTTTGCTTGCGTAGACAAAAGCCAGCTAAATACCCCTTTTATACCTGGCAAAGAGTCTATAGTTTTAAACCGGAAAATTTTTTTAATAAACTCGCAAAGATGAAAAGTTTTTTTTTTTACCCATGATTTACAGGGGTGATGGAGGAAAGGGCGGTGGACACTGAACTTTGACCACCGCCCCCTGTAATAAAAAAAACCCCAAAACGTATTTAAAGGGGCCCAAAATTCCTAAGGCTTTTAAAAAAAACGTTTGCTAATGGCCCCCTGCTCTCTAAAAAGGGGTTTCTTTTCGTTCTGCTAGGGGGTTGTGTTTTCATATAAATTTTTTTTGGAAATAGTTTTCTTACTTTCGCTCACTTAGTTTGAAATTGTTCCCCGGAAAGAAATTCAACACTTCAGCCCTAGTTTAATCTTTCATATTAAGTTCATCTAGTCTTTGTTCTATTCTTTCTTTAATCCAGGCCCTAATTGGGCGTCGTCACCCAATCAGAAAGTTTTTTTTTTTTCCCTTTTTTTTAAACGCTCCTTTAGTTCAGCAGTTTTGCAAAATTTTTTAAAATAATTCCCCAAATTAGGGTTCTTAAAGCACGATAAAGGGGCAATAATTCTCGCATGGGCAGGGGCCCGGATCATGTATATTTTTCCTAAGCGTTTCTTCTTCTTAGGGTTTTTCTGCTTCTATTGCTTTTATTATTTTGACTGTTTTTTTTGTTTTTAAAATTTCAAATTCCTTTTTTTTGCATTTGGTTTTTTTTGTTGATTTTCCTTGTTTGTATTTTTTGAAGTTTAGCCCCGCCCCTCCCTATTTATTTTGGGTTTTAGAAAAAGCTAAGGCGATTTCGCCCCGCTTCCCACTGAGCCTTGTTTTTTTTGTATCTGCCCTAAAAAACCTTTGGTTTGGTTCTCTTTTTATGCGTAAGCGAACAATTTCCCTTTTTTTTCCCTTTTTTTTAACATAAAAAAGGGTTATTTTTTGTTTAAAATCATCGGGGTAAAATTTTGGGGGGGTTCTAGCCCAAAAATTTTTGGGTATAATGTCTAACCTTACTTTCTGTTAATTCACGCCTTTGCCCCCCTTCTACTAATTCACCCCGCAATGGGGCCCCAAATTGATGCTCCCCCAAAGGGGAATCACCCCATTCGTCTACGGTTTAAAATCAAAATTTTTCTTCACTTCAATGCCCCCCCCATTTTTTTTAAATTAATTAACTTTTTTTTTGGGGTTTTATAAAAAAAGTCACAAAAAAAATTGGCTCAACTTGACCCGAAATAGAAGTCTGAAAGAACCCTTTTGGGCGTAAAAGGGAAAAAAAGGGAAAATATTACTTTTCCAAAAAAATCCTCTCCCTATTAAATGCAGATCAAATTTTTACTGTCAGATTTCCAGACCTAGGAGAAGATGAAGTGATTGGCCAGGGGTCTGCACGACTTTTCTTTCCCAAAAAAGAACTTTTTCTTCAACAACAGACCCAAACAGAACTTGCCAGAATCGGGGTGGGCAATCGTTTTAAAAAAATTTCTATAAAACTTTAAGGGGGAAGAAATATTTTCCCTTTTCACAAGGGAGACTTTTTTTTAACTTATTTTTTTATCTATGGGTAACCGGAAAGAAAAGGGGCCCATCTTGCGTTTTTAAGAATCAAAAAGAAGATGCACTAAAACAAGAAAAGGGGGCCCGAAGATGCAAAGAAAAGGCAAAAAAGGGATTTTAGCTGTAAGTTTTTTTCGTATGGTAATCGCTTTTCCAAACCCTTAAAATTTTAGTTGTTAAAAGGGGCAGCCCCATACTTTTAAGGAGCTTTTAAAAAAAAATTGTCAATGAACTAACTTTTTAAAGACACAAAAAAGGGAAATTAAAATCTACAGAAAAACCGAAAAAAAGTAAAAGCATTTTTGACACCCCGTTAGAGTTTTGACGTTGTTAGCAACCCTGACTTAGGAGGGTGATCCAGCAAAAATACAGTCAAAATTAAACAATTTTTTACAAAAAGTGATTCACAAACTTTAAAAATCCTAAAAGCGGGGAACACTATATTTGGGAAATTTTTGTTTTTAACGCCCCCAAACACAATTTCCTTTAAAAAGGGATTTTTTTTGCTGTGGAAAAAAAGAACCCCTTCAAAAGACAAACCGAAAATTTTTTTAAAACCCCAAAAATAACAAAAATGCAATGTACAATTGAGGGTAGTCCAACCAAATTTACGCTAGCGGGGTTTAAACCCCTTTTCAGCCTTTTTATGAAAAAAGAAAAATGTTTTGGGGGCGGGAGGTGTAAAAACCAACATTTTACCTTTGTCTAAAGATCTCCCTTTACAGCGGTTTTGACCCTTTCATTATTTAAAAAACGAAAACGGTTTTTGGATTGACCCAAGGTCAACAAGGGTAAAAGAAAATTTCCTGGAAAACGGGGGAACTGCGAGACATAATAAACATTCAAAATTTATAAAAAAAAAAGAGGCCGATAAAACCCCGTAATGTTTTAATTTTTTTTTTATTTTATGATGCGCCCGCGGAAAATTAAAAATAACGAAAATTTTAAAAATTTACCATACAAAATTATTTTTTTTATTTTTAAAAAAAAACAAGGCTGTTCAGCAATTTCCCAAAAATACCTAAAAAAAGAAAATAGTAGGGAACTCGCTTTAAGAAGGCAACATTTACCCCAGGGTCGTCTCTGCTGCTGTAGAACACCCCGAAGTAAAAACCTTTTTGATTTAACAAACTACACAAAAGCAACAAAAACCCAAGCAGGGCCTTTCATAAAAACAGCAAAGCCCCAAAAGAAGGGATTCTGCGGCCCTTTTAAAGCTGTTACCTATGTTAATACTGGAGCAAACGACATTAGTGCTGGGATCGGGGGGAACAAGTGAGCTCTTAGCAACAGGTGTTTGGGGCACCGCAGCTTAAACCCCTAGCGGTTTGTCTTTAACTCTTGGCCTGTGGGTTCCCTTAGTGTAGGTTTCTGCTAGCCAAAAAAAAAAAAAAAACTCCCCAAAAACACACAGCTATGGTTCAACTTTAAAAACAGCCAAACTTAAATTTTCCCTTCCCAAAATGACAAAAATAAAGCACTACTGACCCCAAAACCCTCACGGATAAGAATTTATTTGTTTTCATGCCGATTTTTATGGGCTATAAAAACAAAAGTTTTATCTTCAAAGAAAAAGGGAAGGGCACTTTTTCTCCCGCACCAACCCCAGCAGTAAAAAAAAGGGAAAGTTTTTAAAAAAAATAAACGAAACTTTTAAAATTTTTTCTAAAACGCTCACTTTACAAAGGCCCAAAGGGGGTTTTTACTTTTGTTTTTTGAAATCCAAGGCAAAAAAACCGTTGATAAATTTATTTTGATTAATTATTTTTTTTTTAATTTTTAAAAAAATTTTTGATTAGAAAAAAAACTCAGCATGGATAAGTATATAAGGTCCAAAAGAATTGGGTTTAAGCTTTCAAGGGAAAAAATTTATCAAAAGTTTTTTAAAAATTCAGTCCCAGAAGTCCCTTGATCCAGCAAACGTACGGCAAATGTTGCTCATGCTATTTCTCAAGTTCCCCGGTAAACGACAAAGACCCCCAGTTTAAAAAATGTTAGCTGGTTTTTAAACGACTATGTTTCCCAAAAAATGAAGAAAATCTAGAAGTCGGGTTTTCAAATAAAAAAACAGACACTTTTTCATAATACTTAACACCCGTTGGGCAAAAACGAAATGCTTACACAGTTTTATTTGGCCGCCAAAAACCAAAAAGAGAGGGTCTGGTTGGCCCAAAGGGGGAAGTCCCTTTAAAATCAGATTAAAACAGGGTAAGTATGCGCCGATTGTTGGGAAGGCTTACCCTTCCACTTCCTCCAGCATTAGTTCAAAAAAAAAAGTTCTTTAAAAATAAAGAATACAGACAAAAAAAATGTTTTTATGTGGTGTGTTCTTCAAGGTTCATTATGTCGGCAAAAACCAGAGAGAGTAAATTTTAAATATCAGCCTTACATCCCCAAAGATTTTTAACTTCAAGGAAAATCCTTTTCCGTTTTTGTAATCCCAAAAAGAACAGTTTTAAGAAAAAAACAAACCAATAACTGTTAAATCTACACATGGGGTGAGGGAAAAAAAACACAGCCCATTCCCAAATTCCCAAGGAAAAGTCCAACGATTGGGGAGCCAAACAAAAATCATGTGGACTTTCACTGATGTTTTCACCAGCGGGGGCTACCACATTTCACTTGATACCACAATGAGTAGACTTTTGCGCATACTTCAAACATAAAATAAACAAGAATTCCCGTAGAAAAATTTTTTCCCAAAAATTCCATCGGTTTTAAGCCGCAAGCGAACATAAGAAACTTTTAAACGGCCCCGTTGGGCTGGGAATTTCAGAACTAATTCCCCCCCCAGAAGGCAGAAAGTTAGTTTTAAAAACTTGGGAAAAGGGTGCCCCAAAGAGCCATATGTTTTTTTACGCAGACTTCCCAATCAAATCCCTTGGGCCTTATGAGGGGGGCCCAAAACCCCCCGAAACTTCCAAAAAAAGCCCCTTTTGAAATAATCATCAATTTGTTTTATTTGCTTTCAATTTTTTGTTAGGTCGGAAAGGCGCTCAAATTAACGCCCCCAAAATTTTTCAGAGGAAACCCAAAACCCGGGTAGAAGATTTTTACACGCATGCAGCAAGTGCGAATGATTGGTTTTAAAAACCCAATTTTTTCTGAAAACATGAGACGCCTAAGATCAACAACAGTATGACTCGCCAAAACATTGTTGGATTTGTGGGTTAGGCCCCTCATCCCAAAAGCAGCGAATCCAACAGTAAGAACCATAATCACATTAGGGGAAGTTCGAGGAGCAGCGCACCCGGGAAAAGGGAATCTTCCAAATAAAGTTTTGAACCAAAAACCTGGAAGCGCCTAAAACTTTCACAACTTCGAGGTTTTCGACTCTCATCTTATAAAGAAAGCATAACCCCCCGCCTTCAGGGGAACAGGAATTTCCAACCTCAAAAAAGTACATTGTTTTCCCCTTTTTTAAAAAACATGTCTTTTTTTGACTCTATGCAGCACATGATGGGATCATTTGAGTTGCTGGCTATGTCCTTAAAATCCTGCCCAATAACGGAAGAATATTTTAACCCAACTCTCGTTAGAAAGGGAGTTTACCCTTATGAGTACATGAACATTTGGGCAAAGGTTTGATGAAAACACACTTCCTCCTAAAGGCGCGTTCTTTTCTAGTCTTAGAGGAAAGGACATCAGTGATTCTGATTACCAGCATGCTCAAGAAGCATGGCAGAAGTTAGAGTGTAAAACGATGGGAGACTATCATGATTCATACTTGATGGTAGATGTATGTTTGTTGGCGGACGTCTTTGAAAATTACAGAAAGACCTGCATGAACATTATAGCCTGGATCCTGCGCATTATATTTCTGCGCCTGGGATGAGCTGGACGCTTTCTTAAAGTTTACAGGAATCAGATTGATTTATTGTCTGACCTACCAATGATTCAGATGATTGAAAACGGATTGCGTGGAGGAATTAGTATGGCGTCGCATCATTACTGTAAAGCAAACAACAAATACTTGGACGACTATGATCCAAGTAAAAGGTCTAACTATCTCATGTATTTAGATGCAAACAATCTGTATGGATGGGCAATGGCGCAATCGCTTCCATTACGCAACTTTAAAATGTACACAGACGGCGATCCGAATAATATTCAAAAAGCATTAAAGTGGTTAAGCAGTTTAACGCCGGGTCAACGGTTTCATTCTAGAAGTTGACTTAGAATATCCTCATGAACTCCATGACCTGCATAATGACTATCCATTAGCTGCAGAAAGTCTAAAGATGGCGAAAACAAAGCCGCCTAAACTTGTGCCTAATCTTCGAGGCAAAAAAAATTATGTCTGTCATTACAGGCTTCTGCAATTTTATTTAAGACACGGTTTGAAGTTGGCAGCTGTTCATCGTATAATTGCTTTTGATCAAGAACAGTTTATGAAACCATACATCATGAGGAACACTGATCTCAGAACTAAATCCACAGATGCTTCAGAAAAAGACTTTTTCAAGCTGATGAACAACAGCTGTTTTGGAAAGACTATGGAAAATCCACACAAGCGCAAAGACGTCAGATTGGTCACCAGAGAGAACGAAGCAATTAAGCTGACTTCAAAACCAAATTATCAGGACTTTAGAAGATTTCATGATCAGCTTTTTGGTATAATGATGAAAAAAAAAGAAAGTCAAATTGGATAAGCCCGTTTTTATTGGGTTTACTGTTTTAGAATTATCAAAGCTTTTGATGTTAGAATTTCTTTATGACTACTTTAAGCCCCTATATCCTGAGTCCAGAGTGCTTTACACAGATACAGATAGTTTTTGTTATAGATATCCCTACTGAAGATATCTATAAAGACATGGAATTAGAAGTAGCTAAAGGGCATGCGGGATGGGGACGACACATCTGATTATCCTAAGATTCGCCTTTACATTCAACCGTTAACAAGAAGGTTTTAGGAAAGATGAAGGATGAATTATCTGGAAAGGTGATCAAGGAGTTTGTTGGGTTAAGGTCGAAAATGTACAGTATTTCGAGCCAGGAGAAAACTATCAAAAAAGCAAAGGGAATATCTCGCAGTGTTGTGCAGTCAAACATATCGCATGACAACTACAAAGAAGCATTGTTTAATAAACATACTTTTCATCATGACAACGTAAAACTACGATCTAATCTACATGAGATCAACACAACTGTTGTAACAAAGAAGTCATTAGATAGAACAAACACAAAACGAGTATTTGTTAATCCAGAGTTTTCATATGCAATCGGGCATTGGAGAACGGCATAATTATATATCTTCTTCGGGTTTATATTCGGATCCATATTTTTCATCAACTTTATCTATAAAATCAATCATATCAACCTCCAATTCATTCAAAATTTTTCTCATGTTTGCTTGATGCGCTCGAATTTTTTTTATTATTTCAAGATATTTTTTATCCCATTTTTGATAGTCAAAATTTGGATTTTGGGTTGTAGGTGATCTGGATGCATTGCCATGTCGATGATCCTCGCAAATTTTGCACTAATAGCAGAACTCAAACCATATAAATTCCCGCATCAATTCCAAGGTCTTTTCATTTATCATACTTGTATCATTCTGCGCTTCCTTCTGAGCTTCCATTTTAAACTCAAATATATTTACGTAAATTAATAAAGCGGAACTGTGTCTGGGGGAATTATCTGCAGTTCCTCCTTCACAAAAGATCTTTGAGGAGCTGTTGTTTTGTTGTGTCAGTTTCTCGAAAATAATACACGGCGGATTCATTTTTTACAATTCTTTTTTTTTCATATGGATCAACACTCCAAACTGGATGGGTTTTGCCCTGATGCGAGTGCTCCTTCTGCTTCCCCCGGCAAAAAAAAAGTACCTTACTTTTAAACCAAAACGGTAATAGTTTGCTGGTTGTACTGGAGTCCCTTCAACAGCATTATTTTTTTTGTTTTTTGATTGCTTGTACTGGCTTTAAAAACCCGTTAATTTAAATCTTCCATTATTCATTGCGCGCAAAACTGAGGGCATCTTCTAACCCATTCTGTGTTGCAAGAATTGTCAATCACTCTCTGTGATACTGTAGGAGAAAAGTCTTTCAGCTAACTGTTTGTTAAATTTTTCAACTAAAGCCTGTGATCTGTGAACTCCTGGAATGCCTCTTTTAATGGAAACTCTATGTTTTAACAATAATTGATTCACTGGGTTTTTTAAAATTTCTTTTCCATCATCGACTTGAATCATGCGAGGAAAGTTAACGGGCCTCGCTGATATATTAGTTGTATAGAAACAGCAACAGCAGAAGCACTCTTTTGTGTTAATGGTTCCGCATCTTTGTATTTTGAAGCACGTCAATGACTGTAACTGCGTACTTAAATCTTTTTCGTCTAATCGATCATGGTAAAATATAGAAGTCCATTTGATGGTGTCGTTCGGCATTGTGTTGACAAAGTGTGGTCTCTGTATTCGTTTTAGGCGCTGGAAATAAATTTGCCAAATCGCTTTTTAATAACCATTCCTTCGCTGTTTGTTCACTGCCCTCCCCTGTTTGGCTTAGCTTTTTAATTGCCGTGATTCCCTTCCAATATCCTTTTGGCGAATAATAGATTTTGTTCATTTTTTATTCAGCCAATATTATGCGCAACAAAATACACGACAGTCATACCAAAGAAAAATAAACGCGATTTCTGCATCTTTTGTTTTTTCTGATGGATGAAAAAAAGTCGCTGAATTTTGGTGGGGGCCCAATGTCTCGTTTGGGTTTCCCTGTTACAAGAAAATTTTCTTTTTTTCGCTTAAATCAACATCTTTAAATGTGTAAGCTGCATGTCCCTGTTTTTTCAGTTTGTCGTTAAAAAAATCCAACTGCTCAATTCTCTGCTTTTAAATAGTGATCTTGCGCTGCGGCTAGTTGCTCCACACTTTGTTATTCTTTTTCTCTCGCCGTCATCCCGCAGTTTACTAAATGCGTAATTACTTCCGCTAAAAGCAAGCGCATTCACCACAGCGCCGCCTATCACATTACGAGTGAAGCCATTTTTATAAATGAAATTTTTAAATTTTTACATATTTAGATTCTCTGGAATTATTCCTTGCTTAACCAAAAATTTTTCCCGTAGCAAATGAAGCTGTAATAATAGCAATCATTTTGCTGAGTCTTCGAAGTCTAGCTTGCCAAGACTCCCGGGTTTTATTTTTAAAAGCTTTTACCAAGCATTGTTATCCTACATTTAGGCCACCAATAACAGGGGAAGGTATACAAGGTTGGTAACAGTTTTCTCGGCGCTCATTTTTAAAAAAAAAAAAAATTAAAAATTTAATAAAAAACATGAACACTGATGATCTGCTAGACTACAAAGCAGCCTAAACCGTTTTGGACTTACAAATGAAGAAGTTAATGACCAAGCTATTATGCCCAAAAAGGAGGGGCTGTATTCTTTGGCAGCAGTGAAAAACAAAAAAATTCCTGGGAACGAATTCAGAAATAGAACAAATTCAACAGATGTCGCCACAAGACATTGTAAAGTATCATAACAGGTATGAAGCACAACTAGATCAAGAAGGGTGAAAAGCGTCAGGCAAACGGTTCTTAGTTTATACACTAAACTAGCCCAGTAATTTGCTCCCATTGATTCTGAACAAGACTTTAGTATGATTTAACACAGGATCCAGTTTTAAACAAAGTCATTAGAGTCTCTAAGCTGTGATCAATGTTACAGATTCGGAACATTGTATCACCATTAATCATGGGATTAATTACTTTTAATCATATAGATTTTATTCCCTTCAAAATGACCAAGCCAAAAATCAGCAGAATCAGAAAACACTGAATCAGGTGGAGAAATGACCAGTGAAAAGCATCCTCATCCTGGGCGGTTGAAGCAGGAAAAAAATTAGCAAGTGGAACAGACAAAGAAAATTAATGTTACAATCACAGAATATAACTAAACATGAAAACAAACACCGCCAACGCAGAACAAGTTGATTCAATGCCAGCTAAAAAACTCCATGTGATTCAAGCCTACAGCACCAAAGCTTCATGAATTTTTGAACTTAAAA